>JAULJZ010204414.1:0-43167 GCA_032270985.1 Heliamphora pulchella
CACGAGGAAACAAACCAACAATCAAAAGGACGCACCCACACCTTCAATTAATCATATATGGACCGCGAATCACACCATCAACTCATCTCCATAAAATAAGAAAGACTGCAGTAGCCCTTAGACCCTCAAACCAGCAGTCGGTGAAAGACCCTCAAACGGCGAATCACATAGTTGCCGGAACAGTTACCGGTCGCCGGAAAAGTTGTCGGAAAAGTCACCGGTCGCCGGAAAAGTCGCCGAAAAAGGAAAAGTCGCTGGAAAATCGACTCGACGCTGGAAAGTGGGAACAGAGGCCGTCGGTGCTGGAAATAGGTAGAACAGGGGTCGTCGGCGTCGGAAAGAGAGAGAGAGAGAGCAGAGGTCGCCGGCGCTGGAAAGAGGGAGAAACAGGGTCGCCGGTGCTGGAGGGAGGTTGTCGAGGGCTGTAAAAGGGTCGTCAGTGGTCAATGAAGGGCTAACGTGGTCGGTGGTGGTGCATTGTTGGTCGTCGGCTTTGGTTTGGGATGTGCGACAGTGTCTAGTGGTGCGACGAGGGTTTTGGGAGGTACGGCAGTGGCTAATGGAGGTTATCAGAGGTGTGGCTAGGGTTTGGGATGTGCAGTGGTGGCTGGAGAAGGTGTGGCGATGGGTTTTGGTGGGTGTCGGCACTGGAGGTGACTGGTTTAGGGTTTTGTGGCTGGTAAGGGTTTCGTGGCGGGTGGCGAGTGGCTGGTGGCTATGGCTAGAGGAAGAAGGCTAGGGTTAGAGTTTCGTGGAGGTTAGGGTTTTACGATGGCTTTGATACCATATTAAGAATAATGGAAAGCCGTACCAAACTGGTAGGCGATGAATCTTATTTATATTAAACACAAAGAAACACTATTATATCCATATACCCACACACACAATTATAATTATAATAAGCTACCACTAATAATAATAATAAGAAGAATAAATAAGCTACTACTAATAATGGGAAGTAGCACGTAGGACTCGAGAGCAAACTTCAGTAAGAGTAGGTAGTTCTGGACATGCTAAAATTTGAGATCGAATGAATTCAAATTCAGGTTTCAACTCAACTAAAGATCTCATGACCACCGTTTGTTCTCGTTGCATTTGTATTTTCTGAACATCATTAGTGATTGGAAGAACGACATTCAACTCATCATGAATTCTTTTTAGGAAAGCAAAATATCAGTAACTGACTTATCACCTTGATGCAATTGAAAATAATCAATGGACAAATCATACATACAAGATACAAGATTACTGGAATATATAATACGAACATATTCCCAAATTTCCTTACAAGTATTCAAATGGGTACACATATCAGCGATTTGCGGCTCCATAGAATTCCACAATAAACTAACCATTTGAGCATCTATTTGTTCCCATTTTAACTTTGTCTTCTCATCGGATGGCTGTGATGTTGTAAGGTGACCATGCTTACCCTAACCAGTTAAGGCAATTTTCACAGCTTTGGACCAATGTAAATAATTAGTCACATTTAACTTGTAAGTCGTGAGTTGTGGAGGTATAATAGAAGACACACGATTTGGAATCCATACTAATTGAAGAGCAATATTCCACAATCACAAAAGAAATATGTGCAAAGAACCCTGTTTATGGTAAAGGCATAAAAATAGAGGCTCGTGATACTGGAAGAACCTAGTGCAAGTGAATCAAGATGGTCTCTATGTGTGGTGTTGGGATTTAGGATTTGGTTTCAAAATAAAGAATTCAAGAGTTATTTTGAAAATTCTTAACACATTGAAAACTAACATATTTTGAAAACCCTTTTTGTTGAAAAATAAAGTCGCCACTTAGTTTTTGAGAAAAACAAAAATAAATAAATAAAAGAAGCCACTGATCTTTAAAACGTCTAACCAGAAAAAACATGAGTCCGGGGGTTAAGGTACGAATCGGGAAAAGTATTAGACACCCCGTTCGCCCAAATGTGAGGTTGGTCTCTACTAATCATTATTAGTTTTTAATTATATTTCTCAAATGCATGCAAATACAGAAAATGGAGATAAAGAGAGAACATCCAAAATTAAATAATGAAAATTCATATCATAGGTATATGAAACATGTAATGAAGAAAAAAACAAAGCATAAAAGAAACCTATCTCTTAATCATGCTAGATCTATACTAAGCCTGTGTTTGGACTAGCTTTTTTTTAGTGGCTTTTAAGTTTTTTGGCTTTTTTATAAAAAAGTAGATGTCAAATCATGACTTTTTTGTGAGAGAAAAAAACCAAAAAGCCAAGCTAAGGCAAGCCAAGTGGCTTTTTTTTTTGTAGAAAAAAACAAAAAACTTGGCTTTTAAGCCAGGCCAAACACAGGCTAAAGGATACATAGTAAAAGCCACATGCAATAAGCAAAGCATAAAACTATTAAAGAAATTAATAAATCCTAATCATGCACAAACTATATTAAAGGATTCATGATAGACATAGAATGCGATAAGTGAAGAAAATAATCTAAAAACAAAATTCTAAATCCTAAATATGCTAATACTACGCTAAAGGATGCATACTGGATTTCACAAGCTGTTAACAGAATACTAAAATAACAAAATTAAGCTACTGGAACAGAAAAAACTTGTGGCTGTAACCTACAGAGGTTGCGGTCGTAAGGAACAGAGGCCAAAAGATGGCGGGCGCAAGAAATAGGCTCACAACCGCAAACATGTGAGTGCCAAAATGTCACGTCCGCATTATTGGTTGTTGTGACCGCGTAGTCTGTAGGCACTTTTTTACTGGATTTCAATAAACAGTGTGTAGGGTGCTAACATGCGATGCGTGGGGTCGAATATGAAGCAGAATTACAGAAATGAATGATGATTACTTTTGATCAAAACACAATTAAAGCACGAATAATATGATACTAACTAAAATCCTAAAATTAAGTATGATAACCATGTAATTAAAATAATAAGGCCAAATAATAACAAATTAAAAGAGCAAGCATGCGAATCATGAATCGAAATTAGAAATTTAATCCGATCTCTCCACGGGAGAAGAAAGTGTGAAAAGAGAAGTATCGGAGCTCATACAAGTATACCTGCAAAGCGACGATTCGGATGTATCCTCAGGTTGTGTAATGCTCGTCTCTCCAATCACCGAGAAGGCTCCAGTTCCAATACTTTGGGTAATGGGAGTGAATAGAAAATCGGGATTTGGGTCGATAATGCGATAGAGTATCGACCTCAGAAATCGTCCTCTAAAAATCGAACAGAAGGCATGTTTATATAGACAGCGTCAACCAATGAGGTGCTTCCACGTCTATGGCTCAGAATGGGCTCAAAAAGGTTGCGGCTGCAACAATAGAAGGTTGCGACTGCTACAACGAAAGTTACGACCATAACATTTTTAGGGTTTCTAAGGAGTTCTTGTCGCGGTCGAGAAAGTCAAAGGTTTGGTCGCAAGGTTCAAAGGTTGCGGCCTCAAAGCCGCAAGGTTCAAAGTTCGCGGTCGCAAGGTTCAAAGGTTGCGGCCTTAAGGTTTGATTTTCAAATGTACTGGTTTTGAATCACTTCCCAGCAATTGTTTTGGAAACTTTGAGCATCGCTCCTTTTGGTTTTCATCATTGAATTCATCTAGATAAACCTAAGATTCGACGGGATCAAATTGGGGTGTCTACATTATACCAAAACAACAACTCTCCCACGATTGAGCCAAAGAAATTTTCACTAACAAAACACACCGTTCAAGAAAAGTCCCATGAATGACCAATTTTTTGCTTTTCCTTTGTCAACCAATACTGAACCAGGTCAAGGTATGAGGCAGGACGTGTCTAAACCAGTTTTGAGACAAAAACACATTTGTTCTCGAACCAACCCACTACAGTTCTCAAGGGTATGAAGCTTTGGTCTTGAAGAAGTTTCGCAAGTAGAGTTGTGGCTGGAAGATGATCCCATTTGAGGATGGCAGTGACACAAGTCAAGGGTGGCGGTGCTAGGGTTTCGTTGGCGCTAGGGTTGCAACAGGATTCTACGGCGCTAGGGTCGTGATTAGAGGGTGTCGACGCGTGAGTTGCGATTGGAGGGTGTCTACGACAGGATGGTGGTGGCGCGAGGGTTGGGACTGGAGCGTGGCGGTGCTAGGGTTGCAATTGAGTTTTTTGTTTTTTCCTTTACTTTCTTATGGGATTTTGCTATAATACCATGTTAGTAAAAAATAATTAAAAGAATACGAGTGCTTGACCCTAAGGGCTAGCATCTCTAAATATTTATATTAAAATAAAACATTGTTATAATGACATAATTAACCCTTAACAGTACTCAAGGTGAAAGCACAATTACAGTTGCTTAAATTGGTAATGTTCTTTCAAATTATGACTCTCGATGTAACTCGTTCAATGTAACTCGTTTACAAATGTAGTGGAGGGTGGTGGCGCGAGGTTTGTGACTGGAGGGTGGCGGCTCTAGGGTTGTAATCTGATTTTTTTCTTCTCTTTACTTTTTCATGGGATTTTGCTATGATACCATATTAGTAAAAAATAATTAAAAGAATAAGAGTGCTTGACCATAAAGGCTAGCACATCTAACTATTTATACTAAAGCAAAACATTGTTAAAAATGACATAATTAACCCTTAACAATACTCAAGGTGAACGTACAATTACAGCTGCTTAAATTGGTAATGTTCTTTCAATTTACGACTCTCAATGTAACTCGTCTACAGATGTAGAGTAGATATCAGCATGGCCTAAAGAGTGAAACTACATCTAGGAAAAGAGGCATTACAGCTTAAAGATAAGATGACGTGATTAGGATATAACCAAAATGTGATTAGGCTACTACTACTACCCTAGAGAAGTAGTATACTATATTGTTAAAAAATAAAAGTCGCAGAGACCATTGCTAATCAACTTTCTAATTTATTGTCGTCTGAAACTACAGGTTGACGCAAGCTACAGAAATCTTAGTGAGGCAAGGTGGGATTTTTCATAAAGACTCTCTTCGTGGGGAAAATGATATCCACGGAGAACGACTACCTCCAATATATACAAAAGATAAGATGGATATATATATATATATATATATATATATATATATATATATATTAACCCACCTGCATCCATACAACATATATGAAGAGACGATGGCCTCTATACACAGTAAATTTTTGGCCTTGGTGAAAAGTCATATTTGCTCATTCTTATTTGTTTGATTAATTGGATTTTTTTGGACATATCTGTACTTTTCATCCAAACATATATATAAAAGAATGTATAGATATTAGTATCCTTTAAAGAATTCCTGTTGCTTGCGTGACCTCACCTTGTCCAACTTTCCTCGCCTCTTTCTTTACCTCTTTTTCTAGGGTTTTCGACCGATCACTCAACTTCTCTGTTTGAATAGTTTTTTACTCTCTCCTCTTTCTTCTCTAGTTTCTTAGGTTTTGAACCAGTTCTCCACTAAATCAATCATTCCTTCTTTGCTTCTTTTGATCTCTATGATTATTAGATTTGGATGTAGTGCCTTTCAGTGTTAAATTTGGTAGCTCTTCAAGTTTGACTCGGTGACAATTCAGCTTCGATTTGGTGGCTCTTCAAGTTCAATTCCGTTCTCCCAAAGCTCTGACGTTTGATTTTTACTGACTGTGTTTTATTTCATTCGATTTTGTTTTGCATCGATTTCGTGACTCTTTAAGTTTGCTACTGTGTCAGTGTCTTTCATTTTCTCTTTTCTGGTTTTTTTGATTTCTCACGTTGTTCATGTGGTGATTTCATTTATTTTCCTTCATTCATGGTGTGATTCTCTCAAACAAAGAAGCCTGCTTCGTAAGTTTCTATTAGGTGTGAAAATTATTTCGAAGTAACCGAATCGGCCGGCCGAACCGACCTAAACAAGGCACTTTTGGTCGGTTTTAAATTTAATATCGATCGCTTCGGTTTTATATTTTTTAAAAAAATGAATTTCGGTTCGGAGGCGGTTAAGGCGTGTTGGTCGACCGAAACCGACCGAGCATAAGCGCATACAAAATTTTACTTTTATATATGATATAATAATATATATAGCACACGAAACCAAACAGCCACTTCTTCTCTTCCTCTTGCTTATCTTTTGTGAGAGGCTGAAGCAGTGAAACCCTTGCCCCTAAGGTTCACGTCGTTGCTTGTCGCCACCATTAAGCGTCGTCGCTCGTCACCAGCGTTCACGTCGTCGCTCACCGCCAGCATTCATGTCGTCGCTCATCGCCACCGTTGATGCCGTCGCTCGTCGCCACCGTTCCCCTAGTCGATTCTCCACCACCTTTCACATCGTCGGCACCGTTCACCTAAGCAATTTGCCGCCACCATTCGTCTGAGGTACTATTGCTGTTCTTTTGTTCCTCAATTCCTGAAGCATCTCTCATTATTATATAAAAAAAAAGAACGATTTTTCTCTCTTCAAGTTCAAGACGTGTCAATTCAAAATATAGATACTGTTGTTGTTCTTTGTTTTACAAGGTCAATCAGTGAGTTTTGGGTTAACTTATGATTCCTCTCGTAGATATAAAAGGTTTTTTTTGGTTTTAGATTTGTGAGAAGTATTGGCATTTGTTGGCAGGGAATTTAATTATTTAGAATTGAGGATTTTTTTTCCTCTTGAAGTTTTCTCAGGATGACAATTCCCTTGAAATGAGATGACTATCCATGCCTTGTACATAATACTGAATCTAAAAGGCTAGAAAACCTTCTTGATGAAGAAGTTATTGAAGATAGAGATGAATCTAATAAAAATCCTACTTTAGGAGAATCTGTTAGCAACGAGGCTAGTGGAACTAATACTGAATCTTTAAAGGGGAGAGATCATGCCGATTACAGGCTTTTTTGTAACTAAAGTCTGGCGTATTGCACATGCACAGGCTGTTTACTTGACTTCTGTCGTTTTGGTGAATATTGATTACTGAAAAACCGAGCAAACTGATGCAATCGAACTGCAATAAATATAAGTCGGTAGGTGCGGTTTAGCTTTTAATTTCGGTCGGTTCGGTTTCAAAAAATCAAAACCGAGGCATTTGGTTTCGGTGCACTCTTTTACTCAAAAACCGACCAAACCGAACCGATTACACCCCTAGTTTCTATCTCTCTATCTCTCTCTTATTTTCTTCTTTCTTAATTCTTGTTTTCTCTTCCTTTGTTCACGTTGTCATTTTGCTCTAGGTTTCTAAGATTACAAGGTTCAATAATTCTGGCTATATAGTATGATTTTTCCTCCACCGGATTTTTCAATGGCCAATTGGGTCATAGGTTTTTTTTGTTAATGAAATTATATTAAGAGCATTGTAGAAGTCATGAAGAATTGCTGCAAAAAAAAGCCCATGAACTATGTCGGATTCATGAACTTGGCAGTAAACTACAAAAGAAAAACCACTTTGGTTTTACAGTCAACATCTAAAGAACCTAAGCACTGACATTTTTTTGTAGATACAAGTGAACATAAGTTTTTAGTGAGTGGGCTTTAAGCACTCCAACCACGCAAACTCACCTTTACATCACTGAAGAATGAGTTGTATCACCAAAAACTATGGAAACATTTTTGTTGAAGGTTTTTGGTGGACGATCGTTACGTATGGTATCAACCGATACTTAACAAGATTTTGGATTTCTGTGATCGATATTTCTCAATATTTTGGATTTCTTTGATCGATATTTCTCAATATGTCAAACAATACTATCTTATATAAGTTGATACATAGTCGTATTACCAATACTGCTACCTATTCCAATACCGCAATATAAAACCCTGAATCCAACAGTTCATTCCAACCCACAAATCCCAACAAAAATTATATTAAGAGCATTGTAGAATTCATGAAGAATTGGTGCAAAAAAAAGTCCATGAACTATGTTGGTCTCACAAACTTGACGATAAATTTCCAATATCCATCGCTTCTTGCAGGAACGATTAGAACATGCTTGGCACATGGATTGGACAAAGCTTATGACCCCAGGAATGTGTATGACCAACTATCAAGCGCGTAGAACAATACAACAAGCCAAGACATATGATCCTCGTGGTTCTAATAAAATAGAAGATACCGTCTTACTTATGTAACTTCAACCTTTATTTTCATCTTTTCTTTTCCTCTGCATTACCATTATATATCACATATACGTATAGTCTGTATATACATGTACTTTTCCTTTTTAAGAAGAAAATAAATCATTTCATTAAAATTGCCAAAATCGGATCCTACATAGATAGGATGCATAAAATCCTAGCTATGCAGCATTTACGAAAGAAAAGTTTCCAATAAAGTACACCTATATATGTAGTAATGTTGACAGAAAAGAGAATGACCATAAAGAACTACTAAAATATCTCTGAATAACTACACAAAACACTCTTGATATGAAATTAAATTAATAAGCTTTACAATGATAAAATTTTGGCATCTCTCCCACCATTCACCTAAAATATTCTGACAATATCCACATCCCAATTTTCAGATACCCCTGTATCGACCCAGGCAATAGTCCTAGCATAACAGCTGATTAAGAAATCACTTAGCTTCAGGATCCTACTTAATTATATACAACTATTATAACTTCCCCCTTTTATGTTAAGCACATATTTCGTCCAAATCAAGAAAAGATCACAGTACCCATTTACATTCAAAAGTATTGCTAGCCCTTGTAGCAAAACAAGACACAAGTAATGACCTAAGCCTAGTGAGGCTATTCCAATAAAACAAGGCAGTAACAACCATCTTAGCAAGATCTCATGTAGGTCCGCACACAGCCATTAGATGGCGTCTGGCCAGATTATACTTAAATCATATAAACAGATTAAGCAAGCACCCAATTACCAGTTTATGACTTTCTATTACACTTGATACTTGCAGTAAGGATAGAGCTATAAAGACAGTAACTTTATGCAAGTCAGAAACGAACTCAAACCGATGTAACCATTCAATACAAGACAGAAACTAATAAAACATAAAAGAGAATAACTCCAACAATACCTCATTCCATTGTCACTTTTGCACCAATCTCCTTCATTTTTTCAATGATCTTCTCTGCCTCCTCCTTGGTTACGCCCTTCTTTAAAAGGGTAGGCGCCTTCTCCACCAAATCTTTTGCTTCCTTCAACCCCAAATCCGTGCACGCCCTGACCTCCTTAATAATCTTTATCTTCACCCCAGCATCAAACCCCCCCTCCAGCTTCAAATCAAATGCGGTCTTCTCTGCCTTCTTCTCCTCTCCCTTTGCCACTCCACCGCCCTTTCCTACCCCCTTCATGCCAAACCCCATCCCCGGCATCATTACCGCCATCACCGGCATCTCATTTATGTCCAATTTTTTCCTCAAAACCTCGGTCAAATCGGCCACTTCGAGTAAAGTAAGCCCGGAGATTTCGTCCACAATCGCTGACACCGTCTCCGACGGACTTGTCTTCGATTCATGCGCGGACGAGGTGTATTCTCGGGCCATATTTGTGTCAGTGCGTGATCGAACGCTCGAGAATGCAAAACAAGGGTTTGTGGAGACGTGTGTAGAAGTTGACGAGTGCAAATTGTTTGAAAGAAATCTGGGATTTTGGGAAGCAGTTGTGCAGTGGCGAGAGAGGGAGTGATAGATGATCCGCGCGTACCTCATGATTGAGTGCTTGATTGAAAATCTAGAGCGCCAACATTTTACATTAGCATGGTTTGTGATGGAGAAGAGGTTGAGTTGCTAAAAACTTGGTGCTTTGGCATTCCTAGCTTTGAACGAATGCTGTGTTAAGCAACGAAGAAGAAGTTTGAGGGCAGACTGCGCGGAGCCCTGGGGAAACCCTGCGCTAGGCGCTAGCTGTGGTCATTTACTCGTTACAAGGGGTGTTGGCAGGGGTGACGGCAACTTGATGAACGTGGGGTCGTGACCCTATTAAATTTTTAAAAAATTATTATTATAATATATTTATATATATTTTAAAAAAATATTTAATTTCATAAAAAATTATATTTGACCACATAAAAAAAATTATATTTGACCCCCAGAAACTATGCCAACAGATCTCTCACAATGACCGAGATGTGAGGATATTTATAAATGGCAAATGCTAAAGAACACCCACAAGACGTTGGATAAATGGGACCCACCACCATCAAGTCTGAAATGATAATTCGCACAAAAAGCATTCCTATGCAAATTGACAATATTAACATTGATATTTTTTTCAAATAACAAAATTGACATCACTTTATTCTTATTTGGCGGGTACTTTCCCCCAATCTGATGCTTCATTTTGTCTTCTTGACTACTTTCAAATATTTACTTCTCTCAATAACTTCTTGTCGGTTGGTCAGAAATCTAAGTCAAGAGCGAGTCAGACGTCGAAGTAGAAGAAAAGCAACCCTTGGATGAAAGAAGACAGGTATATATATAAAAGAAACACCAAAATTGGTTTTTTAAAGCCAACCAATTTTTTAAAGCCCAAATTTACCCACCATTATTCTACTAAATTCCTAAAATTGAATACACTAAAAAAATAACTACAAAGGTTAAAATAGTCATTTTTCAATTTCCACATCATTCGACGGTTATTTATATGGGGACCGGGTCCTGTTTGAATTGTGTTAAATAACCGAAAGCATGTTGTGATTTTTTCGTGATGACGGTTAAATGTGTAAATCGCATATTAGAATTAAATTTTGAGCATGATAACATTTGCTAATGATAATTGTATGCTTGAAAGTGCATGAGAACTATTGTTGTGGGTTGTTTGGGTGAGTCCTGAGATGTTTAATCTATAATTTGATTCTTTTACACATCTTTTGTTAATGGTCTCTTTCAGCGTTGACTGCTCAAGCGGCCAGGTGCCCGCTCGAGCATACTAGTGGCAAAAAGTTTTTAAAAATTGAGTTAGTGGAGACCGTTCAAGTGGCTCCACGTTCGCTCGAGCGGACGGTCGGTGAGCAGACTTTAAGTTGCGGGTTAAAACATTACCTTATCATGTTTTTCATCTCTCTCTCTCTCTCTAGAGCAAAAGTTGAGGCCTAGGGTTGGGTTTGAAGAGTTCTTGGAGCCCCATTTGCTTCTCTTGAGTGGATTCCTTACTTCTCTCTTGGTTGAACATCCATTAGAAGCTTGAGATTGGCATTGGAAGCTTCCTTCTTGCCATTCAGTTAGAGATTCTTGCGGTTGAAACTTGCTAGGACTTCTTTCTTGTGAATCTATCATGAAAGAGGTAGGATTTATGAGTATCCTTAAATATCTATATGATATGAGTTGTGTATTTAAAAATATAAAGATGAAAGTATAAAAATGGTATTTTCAAAACCCTATGTTAGGGTTTGATGTTAAAGCAAGTTAAATCTTAAATTTTGTGGATGGTTTAAAGTGATTCTATCTTATTGTTGTTGCTAGATATGATTGGGATTGAAAAATGATGAGTTAGGATTTTGGATTTGAGCCAAAACCATGAAAATTAGGACTTTGGGGGTTAAGAAACCCAAATGTTGATATTGATGAAATTTTTAGACAAATTGGGGTTGTATTAACCTATTGCATGTATGTTTCATGAATTGGTATGGTACGCGAAAATGATTAGTGTTAGACTGGGGGTTTTGTGTAAAAGTAGTAAATCGTTGGATATGAATCACATGAAACGTTAATCTTGAGGGTTTTGAACTTTTACATTCGAATATATGAATTATGAGAAAATATGTGATGGTTGATATTAGAACCGTAATGGTATGGGGTTTAGCGAGGAGAACCGGGTTGACGGTTGGACTCGTATGGATTGTTAATGAAAATGATATAATTAAAGTATCGGGTGACCGAATTGAATGTCTAAGTTTGAGCTCGAATAGCTCCTCGGTGAAAGATAAAAAACTTGCATAATGTAAGGTAGTCCCTTCCTTCGAGTTAATCCCCATAAAAGCATACTATTAAGCAGCCCTCTCATTGATATTTTTAAGAGAAATAAAAAATGTATGCTCTCCGTATCAGGCTATAGAATGGGTATTTATCCATTAGGCCTCGTGTTCCCCAGTGGTGGTAAATACGCTTAGGTCTATAGGCGCCGTCCGATTTTGGTACTTAATTAAATCGATAACTGAATTATGGAATTTGGGAAACCTTAGGTTGGTTGGCAAACGGTGGGGGACATGTTGAAACAGTTGGATTCACTAAGATCCTAGAATACTGAACTATGGGCTTTACATGAAAACTTGGTTATGTGGTGGGAATTTGGTTCGGAAAATGGAATTGATTTCTAGAGAAAATTATTTGTTACATTTCGCATAATCATTCTTGCATGTCATAATATGTTAATTGTTAGTCAATTTTTTACGAGTCTCGGCTCATGTTATTTAAGAACATTTCAGGTGATGGCAGGAAGAAGGTATTGGAGTAAAAGGGATGGTCGCGGACCTCTTTTTCAGTAGTTTGATAGAATTACATATTCATTGATAGCATATTTTGAGAAATAAAATTGTAAATGTAATTCTCATTTTGAATATTTGAAAGAATGTATTTTGAATTGAAGTAATTCGTGTTGTAAGGCCCTAAGGCCATAAATTCATGATTTATATGCATGTGAGAGCATTGGGCTCGTTTTGTGGGTTGAATCCCTTGATTTTGAATGAAACATTATGATCTTGAAAGTTTGATTTCGGGTTGTGGGATTGAAAGAGGTTATTTCATTATCAAGTGTATTCTTTACTTCACAATTTTGCCTATCTAAAACTATGTTTAAAGAATGAGAAAAATGGGTGACTTTTTAACACTTGGAATTTTTTTTAAGATTATAGACAGTATGTTCTCGGGTACCTCACCACTCAAGCGATGGAGAGTCCGCCTGAGCGAACTCCGCTAGGTGGTGTATTTTTGGAACTTGTTTTAAAAATGGGTTTGTGCTAAACATCCTTGGAATATCCTTTGGGATAAATGGGCCATTTCTTAGAATTGGTTACGAAGAAAACCAACTCTTTTTACCCGCATCAATGATGAGAAAATTGAAAGTTTGGTTTCTTTTTATAAAGTACTTTCTTCATAGGTTCTTTTGGGTTAGATTCCTTAAATCAGGTTATTTTCTTTATTAAGTTGCACGGGTTTATATTGCTAAGAAATCGGGGTATTACAATTTAACTTCCCCTAAAATCTCTCATTTTCTAATTCTCACATCACCCAAAAATCTATCCTTTTCCTAAGAGTGATTGTGCTTGTATCCCAAATGTTTGCAACTTCCATCCCACTCTTTCATTCTCATCTGTTTTGAGTTATTTACACTTGATATGTTCGGTTTCAAGTTATTATTGGAATTTTAAGTCAGTTTAATAATTTTTTGAAAACTGTGAAATTGTTAGACGATTGGAGTGTAGAGACCCAGTCCCTTGTTATTTTCTTGTATTGATGAAAACGAGTATGTTATGTTCAGTGGGAATGGTTAAATGTGCAGATCATGCAAAAGAATTAAAAACTTGAGCCTGTATGTGTTTGCTAACGATGGTTAAAATGTTGGGTAAGGCGTGAGAACGTTGTTATGAGGTGTTTGGCTTATGTTTTGATTCCGTTGTGGCATCCTTGGTTTGGGTTGTCAACCCAAAATGACTGCTCAAGCAGAGGGTAGATCGCTTGAGTGAACTGGTGGCTGAGAGTTTCTGGGTGTGGGGATCGCTCGAGCGGTGGAGGGTCCGCTTGAGCGGTGGAGATGACTAGACTTTAAAAATCGCGTTTTATCTCTTTCCTCTCATTCTTTTCATTTCACTCCCTCTCTAGAATAGAAGTGAGAGCTAAGGTTTGTGTTTAGAGGATTGTTGGAGCTTTCTTGGGTTTTCTTGGTGGGATCTCTTATGTCCATCTTGGTTGTTTGCCCGTTGAAGGTTCGAGCTAGACATTGGAGGCTTCATTCTCACCTTTTGTTGGAGATTCTCGTGGTTGAAGCTTGTTTGGGCTTTTTTCTTGTGGATCTAGCATCCAAAAGGTATGATCTATGACTATCCTTGAATATTTGTATGATATGCATTACATTTTGATTTTTATGAACTTAAAATCATGAAATGGCGTTCTCGAAGCCCTAGGTTAGGGTTTGATGCTAATGAAGGTTAAATCTTAGATGTATGGATAATTTAACATGATTCTATCTTTACATTGTCATTGTATACAATTGGATTTGAAAGACGATGGGCTAGGGTTTGAATTTCAGCTTAAATCATGAAATTTAGGGATTTTAGGGTTAAAAGACCCGTATGTTGAAATTAATGTGATTATTGAACTACTGAAGGTTATAATAACCTATTACACATTTATATTCCATGAGTTTATGTGATATATGAACACGTGGTAGTTGAAGCTTGAATCGTTGTAGTATGGGTTTGGCGAGAGGAATCATTTGGGTTGGATTCGTGTGCGTGTAATGTGACTTGATAATTTAAACGGACCTATTTGGGATCCAAGGATTGTTTAAGTTTGGGCAGGAGTTGCTCTACGGTGAAAGACCAAAAAATCGCGCAGATTGGGTTCTCTGCCCACCGGCTAGCAACCGGAAAAGGACGTTAGTCGTGGCGGGGTATAGAATGTACAGTTACTTCACGGGCCTTTGGCGGTCAAATTGGTAGTAACGTGGCGTGATTCTATTCGCTCGTCCGGTGTCAGTTCTTATGTTTTAAATCACGAGTTGGTAGAATATGAGAAATGTCGATAAAGTGTGCGCGTGTGCATGCATTGCAAAGAATTGTGTCTTTAGAAAAATGAAATGGGATGATGAACTCTTATAGGAAAGAATGGTTACGTCATGGGATGTTGAAAGACTTGGGGTTGATTGGAAAGTAGTGAGATTATGGGTAAAACGGTTGATAAGACTAAAACCTTTGTTTGAAAACACGATTATGTGTCGGTAGATTTGATTGGGGTAAATGGTTTGGTTTTGGATAAACTTATATGTTGCATCCCACATAACTACCTTCACATATCATGCATACATTCGTTGTTAATCTTTTTCCTACAAGTTTCGGCTCATGTTGTTAACAATATTTCAGATGATAGAAGAAAAAAGGTTTTGGAGTAAGATGATGGTTATTGGACCCTTTTTGAGTAACTGATAGGATTACAAATTCTTGGATAGCATATTTTTGGGAAATAAAATTGTAAAGATGTAAATCTTGTTTTCTTTTGGAGTACTTGGATTATTATAATTTGAGTTAAAACACCCGTGTTGTAAGGCCTTAAAGTCGTATATTCATGTTATGTATGCATGTGAGGACGTTTCGTTTGTTTCTTAGGTTGAAAGCTTTAACTTTTTACTGATGTATTTTGATATCGAAGCTTGATTTCAGGTTCATGTGCTGAAAGATCGTTGTTTTACTCTCAAATGTATGTATTACATCTCGTATTTACCTATTCAAAATCATGTTCAAATGAGAAGAAAAAAAAAGTGGTGATTTTTCTAACACTTAGAAAATCGTACAGTTTTTGGGCAGTGAACTCTTGGGTGTTCCACTGCTCGAGCCCGCAAACTTCGCTGGGTGACTTTTTATTGAAATTTGTTTTAGAACGAATTTTTCTTAAATGATTTTTGGGTTATCTTTTGGGGTATAAATTGATTGTTTTCAAGAGTTGTTTATAAAAGAAATGGTCCCCTTTATTTGAGTAGTTTTCCAATTTTTTGCTTGTGTATTATTATTTTAAAATTGGGGCATTATAGATTGGTATAAGAGTTTTAGGTTCGAATACCTAAGAACCGTGGGAGTGGTTGATCCATTGCGTGAGTGTTTGCATTGATGTATGACATTTATAACTTGGTGTGCTAACATGAGATATCTTAAGTATAACTTGACATTTGCATGCTATGTGGTATTTGTGTATGGAGATTGAACCCTTAGGATGATGTGTCTATCCCTTGGGCGACTAGTCGGCTGGTTTGGGGTTCGAATTAGAAAGGTATTTTGTCGAGGTCCATTCTAACCAGAAATCCAAACAAGTTAGCCGGATTAACGTGTCATTCCGATTAGTTCTCCTTGTTATATGTTGCATAAGGTGCGTTGATACAACAATTTGTGTTTCGTGGCATCGTGTTGAAGGGCAATGTTATCTATGAGAAATGAGTTGTTGTAAGCTTTGTTTTAGTATCACTCCTTGTTCCTTCTTATTCGTAGAGTGATGTTGTCGAGATATGGTAGGGGTCGAGGCTATGACTGAGGTCGTGCGTATACCCAGGTTCCAAAAGAAGGGGATGATCATGCCCCGTAAGAACAAGTGGGTAGTATTGATGTTGTTCAAGAGATGCTTTCTACGATGAGAGCGATGGTTGAGGCGACTAGGGCTAAAGTAAGGGCTCTCGAGCCAAGGGCATCTGTGGCAATGAGAGAATTTCGACGGTTGGATCCTCCAACTTTCTCTAGGGAGCTGGACCCCAAAGTTGCTATCGAGTGTTTGGAAGTGACCACGATAATTTTAGACACCCTAGAGATTGGGGAGGATGAGTTGCGTGTTAGGTTGATGGCGTTCCAACTTCGGGAGGATACGAGAGAGTGGTGGAAGTTTGCTAAGACCACTGGAGAGGGCACATGAATCGCTTTTACGAGGGTCTTTTTGAAAAATTATTTTTTGGGTTCATCTAGAGACACATATCGGGAGGTATTTAGGGGAATCATACTGTGGTCCAGTATGAGGTCAAGTTTGTGAATCTGTCACGGTTTGTACCTGAGATGGTGTCAACGAAGGAGTTGCGCACCAAGCGACTTGAAAGGGGTCTTCAACATTCGATTAAAGATAGGATTGCAGTGTTAGATTTTTGGGTCTACATCGAGATCGTAGAGGCCGCTATTCGAGTAGAGAATGCAATGGCAGAGAGCTACAAGATTAGGGAGAGCAAGTCTCATTAGGGGCTTCCAGTGCTCAATCTAAAGGGCACCAGATGAAGAGGCAGAAATTAAGGGGATCGAGTTCTTATCCCATGGGATCTCAGCCTCAGCTACGGTCGGCACCTGCACTGTCTATGGGTTCATCCAGACGTTCTGAACGTCGGGAGTTAGTGTGTTACACGTACAGACAGCTGGGACATCGTGCTAAGGATTGCCAGTAAAGAGTACAACAGCAGCAGAGTCAAACTCAAGGAAGGACCCCGTTGTCATGTTTCCAGTGTGGCCAGATGGGTCACGTACGACGAGTTTTCCCTCAGGAAGAGAGTGTTTAGGGTGCTTCTAAAGCACCTCAAGGGTAGGCATCGAAGGGGCGAAAGGCTATGGCCAGTCACAACAACATTCAGGAGTACAGTCGACACAAACTGTAGGAGGAGCAACTTCAGCTTAGTCAGTGAGGCAACCGAGATTTAGGGGGAACAGTGGACAAAATCAGGAGATTCAGGGGTGAGTGTATGCTCTCGTGGAGCCCAGTATGTTAGTGGCACCCCTCGTGCTAGACACCGAAGCTAGTTCATCGCCCAGTATGTTAGTGGCACCCCTCGTGATGGACACCGAAGCCAGTTCATCGATCATCTGAGGTACCTTCTTAGTGTATCATTCATAGGCCAGTGGTCTCGTTGACATCGGAGCATCGTATTCTTTCATCTCATTCACATTCGTATCTACATTGGGGTTAGAGGTAGACGTGTTGGGTAGCGCCTTATGTGTAGAGACACTTATTAGTGAGACTACCGTGTTGAGACATGTTTATAGAGCTTGTGAGATGGAGATTGTCGACCACCGCTTGGTGTATGATTTTATTGTGCTCAATATGTCCTCGTTTGATATCATCCTGGGGATGGATTGGTTGATCATGCCTTCATTGATTGTGATTGGCGACGAGTGTTTGTTTGCACGCCGAAAGGAGATTCCTTTTATTTTGTGGGTGACTGGGACAATGGTTTAGCGCCTAGTTCTCTTAGATCGTGGAGTCGCGACAGCCTTAGCCTCCTTTTCTCGGCCTTGTTCGTGAGTGAGATTGATTTTGCTCAGGGAGAGCTTCCTCCCGTTGTCTATGAGTTTCTAGACGTGTTTTCGGGCGACTTGTTTGAGCTTCCGCCATGACGAAAAGTTGAGCTTTCCATAGACCTCATTCTGGGGACCGTCTCCATTTCTATGCCTTCATATGGTTTTGCACTGGCTGGGTTGATGGATTTGAAGGTGCAGGTCCAGGAGTTGTTAGATAAGGGGTTTATCTGCCCTAGTGTGTCTCCTTAGGGGGCTTAGGCATTGTTTGTAAAGAAGAAGGATGGGTCGTTGTGTCTTTATATAGATTATCGTAAGTTGAACCACGCGACGGTTAAAAACAAGTACCCTATGCCTCGTATCGATGACTTATTTGACCAATTGAAAGGTTTGTATTGCTTCTTGAAGATCGACTTCAGATCGGGTTATCACCAGTTACGAGTCAAGGAGGAAGACATTCCAAAGATAGTCTTTCGTACCCGTTATAGACATTTTGAGTTTCTAGTAATGTCTTTTGGACTAACTAACACACCGGTGACATTCATGGACCTTATGAACCGTATCTTTCACCCTTACCTTGATCAATTCGTGGTGGTATTTGTGGACGAAATCTTAATCTACTCATCATCGAAAGAAGAGCATAAGGAGCATCTTCGAAATGCCTTACAGTTGTTGCGGGAGCATCGATTACATGCTAAGAACGACAAGTGTGAATTTTGGTTGCCGAAGTTGAAGTTTTTGGGACATGTTGTTTCGAAAGATAGAGTGGTAGTGGATTCTTCCAAGATCGAAGCTGTGATGGAATGTAAAAGACCGAAAAATGTGTTTGAAATTTAGAGCTTCTTGGGGTTGGCAGGTTACTACCGTCGATTTGTAAAAAACTTCTCTAGACTTGCAGCACCTATGACACACCTTACACATAAGGGAATCAAGTTCGCGTGGAACGACAGTTGTGAGCTCGCCTTTTAGACATTGAAGACAAGGTTAACCAATGCGCCTATTCTGATTGTATCAGAGAGAGAACTCGGTTATGCCATTTATTGCGATGAGTCGCACGAGGGGTTAGGTTGTGTATTAATGCAACCTAGTAAGGTGGTGGCCTATGGATCAAGGCAGTTGAAGGTTCATAAGAAAAACTACCCTACACATGATTTGGAGCTTGGGGCAGTAGTTTTTGCTCTAAAGACTTTGAGACACTACTTGTATGGAGAACGCTTCGAAGTGTTCTCTGACCATAAGAGTTTGAAGTACTTATTTTTGTTGAAGGATCTGAATTTGTGCCAGAAAAGATGGATGGAGTTTTTGGGAGATTAAGATCAAAGGACTTGACTGGGGATAAGATAACTAAAAGGATTCAGTCAAGATCCTTAATCGGGAAAGTAATTTGGTCAAGTCAAGACCTCGCAATTTTAGGATGAAAATGGGATAAAAATAGTTAAAAACTAAGTTACGGATTAAAATTAATTTTATCGAAAAAAGAGAGCATGAATTAATAGGTCGAGTTAAGATTTAAAAATTCGGAACGAGGCGCAGGATAAAAATAATTAAAAGTCAAGTTACGACTTAAAATTAAATTTATTAAAAGTGATAAAAACAATTAAAAGTCAAATTACAACTTTTAACTAAATTTATCGGAAGGAGAAATCACGAATTAATATGTCGACTTAAGACCTGAAAATTTGGGACGAAGCGCGGGATAAAAATAATTAAAAGTCAAGTTAGAACTTAAAATTAAATTTATCAAAATGGATAAAAATAATTAAAAGTCAAGTTATGACTTTTAACTAAATTTATCGGAAAGAAAAACCATGAATTAATAGGTCGAATTAAGATCTAAAAATTCAGAACGAGGCACTGGATAAAAATAATTAAACGTCAAGTTACGACTTAAAATTACATTTATCAAAATGGATAAAAATAATTAAAAATCAAGTTACGACTTTTAACTAAATTTATCGGAAGGGGAAATCATGAAATAATAGGTCGAGTCAAGACTTAAAAATTCGGAATGAGGCATGGGATAAAAATAATTAAAAGTCAAGTTACGACTTTTAACTAAATTTATCGGAAGGAGAAACCGCGAATTAATAGGTCGAGTCAAGACCTAAAAAATCGGAACGAGGCACGGGGAAAAAATAATTAAAAGTCAAATTACGACTTAAAATTAAATTTATCGAAAAGAGAAACCACACACAAAAAAATTTTTAAAGTAATTTTTTGAAAAACACCCGAGATTTTAAAATTATTTTTGAAAAGCCCTCGAAGTTATTTTTAGAAGAACATACACAAAATAAGGAAAATAATTATTTTAAAGGAAATTATTATTTATTATTTATTTTAATTTTTTTTTTTAAAAAATTATTTTTGCTAAAAATATTTTGTAAATTCACACGGAATGGAAATAATCACCTAAAATAAACACATAAGAGAAGGGTTTTAGAATATTTTTTGTTTTTTTTTTAAAAAAAAATCCTAGAAAATTAAGGGGCATTTTTCGAAAATCTAGAAAATTAGGAAGAATTTTTTAAAAATCTTAAAGGAATTAGGAAAAATTTTAAAAATTCTTAGAAAATTAAGAAAAAATATTAGACAATGGGGCAAAGATTCCTAGAAAATTAAAGAATTTTTTTAAAAACAATTGGGACAAGTTTTTAAAAATTCCTGAAAAATTAAAGAAATTTTTTTAAAAATCTTAGAAAATTAAGGCACATTTTTAGAAAATTAGGGTAAAAGGGGCAAAGCACAAATATTAAAGGGAAGAGAGATTTTATTATTATTATTTTTAATTTTTTAATTAAATTTTTCGATGATTTTTGGGTGGAATGATTAATACAAAATGATAGAGATTTGCATGGCGCACCAGGACTTAGGGTTCCTAGTCTTTTACTAGGACGTGCAAAAACCAAAGGATCGTCACTTACACACGAACCTATGGTTAGGAAGATTTGCCTGGCGCACCAGGGCTTAGGATTCCTAGTCTTTTACTAGGATGTGCAGGGTTTGAAAGATTCGTTTGTCGTACCAGGGCTTAGAGTGCCTAGTTTGTCCAGGGCTTGAAAGATTTGCCTGACTTGCCAGGACTTAGGGTGCCTAGTTTGTCTAGGGGTTGAAAGATTTACTTGGCTTGCCAGGGCTTAGGGTAGATTTACCTGGCTTGCCAGGGCTTTGGGTGCCTAATTTGTCTAGGGCTTGAGAGATTTGCCTGGCTTTCCAGGGCTTCGGGTGCCTAGTTTGTCTAGTGCTTGAGAGAACCGAAGGGCCATCACACAGACATGAACCTAGGATTTTTTTTATTGCTTTTGGTTATTTGTTGCATATTTTATGTGCTTGATCTGCTCTTTATGTATCCACTATTTGTCTTTTCTTTTTAGGTTGGTCACTATGTCAGATGCTTCGGAGGTTCTGCCTCCGGGGAGGTGTTGGAGTGGTATGATGCCCTCTCTGCTCCAAGTCGAGCTTACTTTGATGTCTTCGATTTTGCTCGTTTCATACCCTTATTGGGTAGGACAAGCAATGATAGGGTACGGTTTACAGCTCTGGCAAAGCGGTGGTGGGATACCACAAATACCTTCCATTTCACCACGTTCGAGGCCACACTGACGCCTCTTGATATTGCTCTCATCACGGGCATTCGAGTAGGAGGAGCCCACATTCTGTTCGATCCATCCATTGCTCGATCGGTCGATGCGCTACTGTACCTGCTCGGGGGTATTCCAGTGCAGATGGACAGAGACTGGGTCTGGTACACATGGTTCTTTGAGCGATTCAGACATTTCCACTACAACGAGCCCCGCCAGTTCGAGTGGGTCACCTGAGGATTTTTTTTGTATATGTTTGGTACTTTCTTATTTTCGAACAAGGAGAACACTATTCATTTACATTACCTTGGTGCCTTGGCTCATCTTGATGGGGTTGCTTCATATGACTGGGGAGGAGTTGCTCTTTCCACACTCTACGGCTTCATGCGGACTCTGACCCGGTTCCCCCAGGAGCTCAACATTGGGGGATACTAAAGGATCTGGGAGGCATGCTTTAGTTACTGCACATTTTTCATTCATTTCTATTCTTTATTATCCATTATCTTCTTGCTGACATCTTCTCTTTGCAGTTGTGGACTTATGAGTTCCTAGGGCTTCACGTTCCAGTGAACTCCTTGGTAGGCCCTCTAGTCATTTCCCAAGCGGCCCGGTGGTCCCGAGGCCTAAAGGGGAAGAAGTCTGGGGGGAAGGACATCGACCGATTCTGGGTATCGTTGGACCTGCTAACCCCTGACTGTAGTGTATGGCTTCCCTTTTCCTCTGCCAGTTCCTGTTCTGCCAGCACCGGAGTTCAGGGCTGACATCGGCCAGGTTTGTCTTTCACATTTCCTGCAGTTACTTACTCTTTTTACTGGTCTAGTTTTCTTGAACTGCTCTCTTTTATTCTTTGCAGATCAACTAGGCTTGGTTAGACTGTACGATGCTGATGGTCACTGGCCTGAGGGCTCTGGTCTAGCAGATGGATGCCTCGATGCGAGCAGCCGGCGTTGCTTTCACGCTAGTGGCCATTGTGAGTAGCTTGCATATTCTTTTCAATTTTTCTGCACTTTTTGTTATTATTCTGTTCTGAGTCTTACTTCTCGTTTGACAGCCTCCAGTTCCAGCTACTGACATAATACCACCACGGGCTCCTGCTCCTTCTCCTGCTCCAGCTCGAGGTCGTGGTTCTCAGGTATCTTCTCGAGCTCACTCTTGAGGATCCGTCCCTTCCGCTCGGAGTCACTCTAGAGTCGTGTCTTCTTCCTCCAGTAGTGATGGTAGCGATGACATTGAGCGACTCTTCAAGGATGTCAGCTTGGACGAGGTCGGTCCTTCTTCTCGTCGTGTCCGCCCGAGGCATATCTGTGAGAGAGAGAGCTTCCCCCCTAGTTTCATTTATTTTTAGACACACTATTTTTTTATACATTTTGTTTTTTCATGGGCCTACGTGCCCCAGCTTGATACTTTTATGGGCCTGCGTGCCCCTGTTATTGTTTATTGGGCCTGAGTGCCCCAGTTTACATTATGTTACATTTTACTACTTTTTGGTGCATTTTGGGCCTTAGTGCCATTTATTGCTTGATATTCATCTGCTATATGATTTATTTTGTACTCATTGCTGAAACTGTCATAGATGCATAATACAAATGTCAAAATTTATACCAACCACAGAAACTTCAAACTAATATAAGTCGCTTGGTCAAAGGGCCGATGTCACTGTATGGTGCCCTTTCAAGTTGGTGGTCGCCTACTCTAAGGTGGCGGTCACCGCATTTATTGTACTTTTTGTTGCTTTTTCGATCTCCAGCCTTTTCATGCCTTATAAATACAGCCCTGGAGGCCTCATTTTCTGTTATTCTCTCATCAGATGGCTGGTCCCCTTTCTTCATGGATTGAGGCATTCTCCCATATTAAATGTTTAAACTTTGCCCCTTTCGGTGTCAACTCCTTGTTTTCTCTAATGGCCATAAGGATTGACGGACCATTGTTGAGAGCAGCTGCTCAGCTATGGGACCTGTAATCCTACGTCTTCCGATTCGGCCTTACAGAGTTATGCCCCACTATGGAGGAGTTTTCTGTTATTTTGGATTTAGCTCCACGAATCTCCGTTGTGGTTCTCACTTTCTTTCTTATGACCCGTCAACATGTGATATAGCTCTGTGGCCTGTCAAGGATGGAGGCCTCCATTCTAACGTAGGATGACTATCTTGACATACCCTAGATTACAAAACTACTTGTTACAACTAACATCTTGTTGTTGCATCGAAACATATAAATGTTGACTAATCTGGCAAATAGATTCTGTCCTACCGATGACCTCAGTGACCTCAATTTTCAGCTACGACAACGTTATGCTCTTTGTTTCTGTCTTCTTGCCTGTTATCTTCTTGTCCCTCCTAACGGGTGAGTTAGTTGCGCATTAGTTGATGTTGCAGGCTAGATGTGGATGGGAAAGGACTTTGTACCACTTGTTTTGGCTGAGACACTACTGAGCTTAAATGCTGTTCATCGTGGTGAGGCCACTACTTTTGCTGGTAGTCCCTTGCTTCTCCAGGTAAGCTCAAACATTTCTCTTTATCAGACCTCTGTCGCACTGCAAGGCTTTTCCCTTACTGATCTAACTTTTGCTACAGATCTGGCTGATGGAGAAGGTAAATCTTGTGAAAAAATCACCTACTGATAGACACAGTACTGCAGCTTTCTTTTATCTCCCTTACTATCAAATATGCAATACTGAGGCAGCCTAGCGATGGTACATTTCTTCTATGATTGGCCCAGATATTACTTGGCTGTGCCCCTGGTGACGAATCCCTACCATAACTTTGACTACCATGGATCACCCTGGTGTTCTGCTCGTCGGTTTGCGCCAGATTACTTTCTATTATCCCTGTCGGATCATGCGACAGTTCGGTCATAATCAAATCATCCCTCCCAATATCTGAGATTGTTTATTTTCATATGTACTGCGGGCCTAATTTCTAGCATTGTATCAAGATGCATGGCCATCTCGTTCACGGATGGAGATGTAGGAGCTACAGTGTCCCGAGCTTTTTGACGAGTACAAGACATGGCTGATGCAGGATAGGGAGAAGAAAGACAAAGAAGAAGGGAAATGGGCAGCAAAAAGGAGGAAGATTTGAGGCCTCCTGCTTTGTTTTAAAGATTTCATAGCTTTCTTTTTTTTTTTTGCTTTGTAGAGTTAGGGACTTGCGCGCCCTCCCTTTTATTCTCGAAACTTTGTAACTCAAAGCTAAAGTAATGAAAAGAAGGTTCAAAATTATCTAAAGTCTTTCGATTTTTGTAATTAAATGACTTTATTATCAAAATTCAGAAATAAATTTGTATTGGTCTTACTTAGATTAAAAAATGGTTAAAAACAAAGAATGTGGCCAGACTTCTTAAAAGAAGCAGCCTACGTATCCTAAGAAAGTGGAATCAGGCTATAACGTAGTTCGAGCTTGGTGTACTCTCAGGTATTAATGCTCTCCTTTTGTGATGCTTTGACTTTTGCCAAAGTCACTCTTTCGGATTTTCGGCCTTGCGGGCTGCTCTAACTTTTGCCTGAGTTGTCTTTTGATTTTCAACTCAGCGAGTTTTCATCTTTTTCTTTATTTTTAGCTCAAGAATAGTACTTTTTGAGTTGATCGAGGTTAACTAGAGTGGAGAACACATTGCCATACAAATCCATAATGATGACTGCACCACTGGTCATGATGGTTTTGATGAGAAACGGTCCGGACCAGTTTGGTTTGAACTTGCCCCTCAGGTCAAAGTTAGGAGCTCTAATTTTCTTAAGAACTAAATTCCCTTCTCTGAGATCCTGGGTCCTGACCTTCTTATTGAATGCTCGAGCTATCCTCCGCTGGTATCCTTGTACATAAAACAGAGCCTGTAGTCTTCTTTCATCAAACAAAAGCAACTCTTCCATTCGATTCCTTTGCCATTCTGCTTATGAAACACTGGACTTGTCCACTACTCTTAGCGAAGGGATTTCTACCTCAATAGAAAACACGGCTTCCATCTCGTACATTAAAGAGTATGGCGTAGTTCCTATTGAAGTTCTAATCGACGTTCTGTATCCCCAAAGTACAAATGGTAGATGTTTTGGCTATTCCTTATGTGAGTTGATCGTCTTTTGCAGGATTTTGTTGATGTTCTTGTTTGCTGCCTCAACTGCTCCATTAGTTTGCGGCCGATATGGTGAGGATTTGTGAGCCATTATCCGGTATTCCTCGAGAAGATCCAAGTCTTTCCCTTGAAAATGTGAGCCATTATCTGAGATAACCTCATGGGGGACCTCATACTAACAAATGATATTTTTCTTGATGAACTTAGCAACATGAGCGGCTTTCAATACTTAGTAGAAGGCCGCTTCCACCCACTTGGTAAAGTAGTCAATGGCCACTAAGATGAACTCGTGCCCATTTGATGCCTTTGGTGTTACCTTGCCAAGCACATCAATGCCCCGTGCCGAGGATGGCCACGGCGACGTTAGGTTATACAGCTCAGACGGGGGAACGTGCATAAGATTTGCATGAATCTGACACTTATGACATCTCCGTACGAACTGTATATAGTTTGTCTCCATTGTCATCGAAAAATATCCTTGTCCTAGGATCTTCTTGGCTAGCATGTTCCCACTCATGTGTAGCCCACAGACTCCCGCGTGTATCCCTTTTATCAACTCTCGGCCTTCTTCAACATTGACACAGTTTAGTCACCCCAGAATGCCTTCGTTTGTACAGTCTTCTACCGCAAATGACAAACTGTGTGGATAGTCTTCGTATCGCCCTTTTTTTCTTCTTGCTGGCAAACTTGGGATATTCTCCTTTCTTCACGAAGTTCTGGATTTTAAAATAACATGGAAGGTCGTCAATGCTGTCCTCGATCGCGGCCATCGTATTGTATGTCGATTTTCTTTTCTGTTCAATTATCAAAGGCCTCATTCGGACTCCGAGTGGTATGTCAATCATGGATGCTAAAGTGGCCAGTGCGTCGGCGAACTTGTTCTACAATCTTGGCATATGGGTAAAGATCACTGCTTCAAAACACGGTATCAGCTTCTCTAGTTCTTGATGGTAGAGAATCAATGTCACGTCATTGACCTTCCATTCTCCTCTTGCTTGTGAAACCAGCAGCGCAGAATCTCCGATGACTTCCAGCTTCTTTGTTCCTAATTCTAAGGCTGCCTCCAATCCAACTAAACATGCTTTATACTCAGCTTGATTGTTAGTAATTTCAAAATTGAGTTTCAAAGACAAAGGGGCGTGTGATTCGTCAGGAGTGATAAGAAGAACTCCGATTCCATAGCCATATTGGTTGGATTCGCCATCAAAATATAGAGTCCATTTGTCATCCCCGACTTTTATTAGCTGTTCGTCAGGAAATTGAAACTCTGTGTCTTCACCTCCCTCAACTGGTTGGTCGGCCAAGAATTCTGTCACTGTTCTACCCTTGACTTACTTTTGGGTGACATATCTGAGATTGAATTCTGATAAAAATAGCAACCATCAAGCCAACCTTCTTGTTAGTGCTGATTTTTCAAACAGGTACTTTAATGGGTCCATCCGGGAGATAATATTCATTGTGAAAGATAGCATGTAATGCCTCAGTTTTTGGAAAGCCTAAACTAAGGCCTGGCATGTCTTTTCCAGTGGTGTGTACCGTATTTTTGGCCCCGTCATCTTCTTGCTTAAGTAGTAGACAGCCTTTTCGATTTTAGTTTCTCCTTCTTACACTAGCATGCATCCCATAGCTGAGTCAGTTACTGACAAATAGAGGATCAGTGGCCTATTAGGTTCGGGAGGAGCTAGAACAGGTGGATTTTACAGGTACTATCGTACGGCAACAAAGGCATCTTGGCATTTATGATCCCATTCAAATTTGACTCCTTTCTTCAGCAGATGGAAGAGTGGTTCACAGGTAGTTGTCAATTTTGCAATGAATCGACTGATGAATTGTATTTTTCTCAGGAAGCCCCTGACTTCTCGCTCGATCTTCGGAGGAGGCATTTTTAAAATTGCTTTAATCTTTGAAGGATCAACTTCAATGCCTCGTTGAGTGATCATATCTTTCCGGCGGTAAGCCCGAATGCACACTTCTGTGGGTTGAGTCGTATTTTGTACTTTCGAATCCTTTGAAAGAACTTTCACAGTGCTATGATGTGGCCATCCCGATCCTTGGACTTGACTATCATGTCGTCCACGTACACTTTGACCTCCTTGTGTATCAGATCATGCAGTAAAGTAGTGGCATCACTCTAATAGGTTGCCCTTGGATTCTTTAAACCAAACGACATCACATGATAACAATAGGTGCCCCATGGTGTAGTGAACGTCGTCTTTTCTTTGTTCTCGGGGTCCATCAGAATCTGGTTGTACTCGAAGAAGCCATCTATGAATAACAATAAGGCATGCCCCGCTGTATTGTCTACTAAGACGTCAATATATGGCAGTGGAAGATCGTTTTTTGGGCTAGGCTTGTTGAGATCTCGAAAATTCACGCAGACTTGGATACGTCTATCTTTCTTCAGCACTAAGACAATATTAGACACCCACTTTGGATACTCGGTTACCATTAGGAATCCGGCGTTGATTTGTTTGGCAACTTCTTCTTTGATCTTCAGAGCCCATTCTGGCTGGATTCGTCTCAACTTTTGTTTGACCGATTTGGCTTCAATGTATAAGAGGATATGGTGTTGGATAATGTTGGGATCAATTTCGAGCATATCCTTGTAAGACCATGCAAATACATCTTTGAATTTTTTAAATAAAATTATTAATTGTTTGTGTTCAACTAAGGATAAAGAATAACCAATTTGTACATTTTGTGGGTTAGTTTTATTACCCAGATTTATTGACAAAGTTTTTTTAATTATTGATTGGGCACACATTTGTTCTTCTTTTTTTATTAAAAGTTTTATTTTTTTGGGGATATCCCCGTTGAATTCAAAATCATCCGAAAGTGTATGAAATAAATCAAACAAAGTAGAATAATCGAAAATTTTGTTCATTTCCTTGAAGGAAGACAGAATTACAAACTCAAAACCATAAACAGGAGAGGTGCACAAACAGATGTGCCCTCAACCACAGACTCAGACCTTGACTTAGACTCAGGATAAATAACTTGCACATCACAGGACTCTAAGGTTCAATTCTTCACGTCCTTTGCAACCACATCGATGATGAGCTTGGTGCAGTCGGCTGGTGCGCTGAAGCCCATCATGAAACAGTCTGGGCCAGTTACGTGCAGCTGTGCTATCTTTTCATTGAACAATACTCCCATACCGTTTCCATCAAGCTTGTCCGCCCAATTTTCCTCTTGGATCTTCTTTCCTTCCTCTTCCCCTTTCACTGTTTCCTCTTCTTCTGTGTCGGATAATTGATGGCTAAAGAAGATCTCTAGCCCTGACAATTTCTGGTTGGTTTCTTCGTCGATCCATGGCTCTGAAAAGCCGCAATACGGGAAATTCTCTCCCTCTTTGATGAAGTACTCGTTGAGCGTTCCTGAGTAGTTGGCTTTTCGTCCCCTTTTAGGCCCTTCCAAATCTTCTCCCGTCGGTTTGTATCCAAGACCAAAACGGCGAGAAGCCGATAATACCTGGACAGGTTCAGGAATTTCTTGCTGCATACGCCCTAGCCCCATGCCCAGAAAGTAGGACATTTGCCTCATTATTGTAATTGTTCTTGGCTTAATATACATCTCTTCTTCATTCAATACCATTTGCACAGCCTGCGGTTCGTCGAATCGGAAGCAACTTAGCGACACGTCCCATTCACCATGCTGAACCTCCAAAAGAGTTGAGCCTTCTCCTCTTGGGGGTTGGATGCTGTCTTCTCCATGGATAGTCAGAACTATCCCATTCTATATTAGATTTAGCTTTTGGTGAAGGGTCGATGGCACTGCCTATGTGTTTGGGTCATGCAGCCATGGCCTTCCTAGCAACAGGTTGAAAGAGGCCGATACGTCCAGTACGGGGAACTCAACTGATGTCTCCAGTGCCCCTACTGATAATGTTAATGATACCAAGCCCAACACATCTCTTCTCATGTTATCATTGGCCCGGACTTCTCGATTACTAGGTGTGAAATGTTTTGGCTTTAGTCCCAAGAAAACTGCTGTTCTAAGCGGACAAACATTTAATGCAGACCCATTATCAATAAGAGTCATTGGGACCCACTTTTCCTGGCATTTAACGATTATGTGCAGGGATTTGTTATGATTCTTTTCTTTCGCTCGCAGATCCTTATCAGAAAAGGAGATAACTCTTAGCTCTATAGCTGGCAGAATGAGTCCAACAAGTTGCTCTGGGGTTACATTTATCGAAACATTTGCTTTGTTCAGGACCTTTAGCACAGCTTGTCTATGTTTGTGCGAGGCCATCAATAAGCCCCAAATGCTGACATTGGCCTGTGTCTTTTTAAGCTGCTTCAGCACAGCATCATCCTCTTCTTCTGTTCTTTCTCTTTCCTTTTCCCACTTGACTGTCCTTTTCCAACTGATTCGGCTTGGAATGCCGTCTACTCCTCCTTAAATGTTCCACACTGTCCTCGGGATCCCACAATCCCGGTATTATACTTTCGGTCTGTCTTACTTCATATATGTAGAGAGGGATTTCAAATGCCCATAGATCATCTAACCCACCGACCACTGCTCTTTCTCTTCTTTCCTCATCATCCTCAATAGCCCACGTATTGTCAACTTCTTCCCATATGTCTTCCCCGATGTATCCCACGTGTTGTTCCCGTGCAGCTCAAAAGTCGATCCACTCCACCCCATCTGATTTCAGCACGACCCTTACCAACTAATAGGGTTGCATCTTGTTGACATATATCTCCTCCTCAAAAAGTTGGGGAAGAGAAATGCCGTCAGGCATATGGCCAAACCTATAAGGTCGTGCTGGATAATCCAGCGGCCAATCGTCTTTCTCATTGCATTCCTCCTCTTTTTATTGGTAGGCTTGGATTACTGTTTGGTACCATCCCCATGCATTATCATTCCATTCCTCCATTCTATCCCGATAGTTTCTGGCTATATAAATGAGCATGCTGTCTAATCCTCAGTAGCTGAAACACGAGAGCGTGGCAGACACGCGAAACAGATATGCTGACTCGGATTTTCTGACCGTTCTAGAGTTATGCAGTTTACCCCCGACAACTTAGCATGGTTTGGTAGGAAATTAGTTGTGACATTCGGCTTCGGAGCGACAGACGGTGGGGGAATCACCTTGTTATTAATGAGATCATGGATCTCATGTTGGAGCCTCATACACTTATCAGTTAGATGTCTATGGCCCTGGTGATAAGCGTAATATTGCGAAGCATTGTATCTCATAGGGAGGGATTCATGCACCGGCATGGAATCCAATAACTTGGTGAGTCCTTTCTCGACAAGTCGATTCCGGGCAGTGTATAGTGAAATATTAAGGGGTGAAGACTCTTATTGACTATTGTTGTGCCTGTTGACTGTTGCTTGCCTGTTGATTGTGGCCTGGTTGCTGGGTAAATGAAGAAGGGTTTAGGAGATTTACTTCCTTTGAACGTGACATGAGGTTAGTAGCAGTAGACTGATTCTGGTTGTTTACAGGGAAGGTCCTTCTCGATTTCTAGCTGGGTTCTGCTTTCTCAATATCTCCTGGCTGAATGGCATCTTTGATCTGCACCCCAGCGTCAAACAACTGCTCAAAGGTAGAGAGCGGTTGTGTGACAAGGTAACGCTTTAGAGAGGACTGCAGGTTTTTCACCACCATTCTCACTTGTTCTTTCTCAGTGGGTTGGTTTGTCATCTTGGCGGCTTTGCCCCTCCACCGGGTCAGCAAATCAACAAACGATTTTCAGTTCTTCTAGCGAGTTGTTTCTAGCTCTCGAGTGGTTACATCTAGTTGGATATTGTAGCTATACTGACTGATGAATGCAGTGACTATATCTTTCCAAGTCTTGATCTTAGCCACCTCTAGAGAAAAAATCACCTTTGTGCTGCCCTAGAAAGTGATCGGTGGAACAAATGGGCCTTGAGCTGATCGTCAATCCCCATGGAGGAGAGTGTTCCAATGTACATTCTCAGATGAATCCAGAGATCTCCGATGCCATCAAACTTCTCCATCTCTGCCATTTTGAATTTTTTGGGAAGTTTAGCATATGGGAAAAGACATAAATTACCCACATCCAGCATGTACTCTTCTACACCCTTAGCATTTCTCAGCACCTTCTCCATTCGATCGATCTTCTCTGCCAAAACAGATTCCCTAGACTGAGTAGTAATTTCTTCCTCTACCACCATCGGGCGGGGGACTGGAGGTGGCACAGTAACTTGCGGTGCTTCTTGTCCTTGGTTATCATTCCAGAAGTTTTCACCATTCTCGTTTGTATCTTTCGGCTGTCCATTCACAACAGGCATGTGTGGCGCCGAAATTTTTGAGAATTTTGGAAAATGGTCAAAAATATGGAATTCAAAAGATACTTAGAAAATATTTTAACACCTTAAAAAATAAATTTTAAAAATATTATTTTTATTAAAAATTGAGTCGCCACTTAGTTTTTGAGAAAGACTAAGAAAAACAAAAATGGCTACTGATCTTTAAAGCGTTTAATCAGAGAAAAAGGGTTCGGGGGCTAAGGTACGAATCGAAGAAGGTGTTAGGCACCTCGTTTACTCAACCGTAAGGTTGACCTCTACTAATCATCATTGATTCTTTAATATGATTTCTGAAATGTATGCAAATAATAAAAAATAGAGGCGAAGAAGGAACATTCAAAATCAAATATGAAAAATACATAAGATATGCACATAGAATGCCAAATAAAATAAGTGAAGAAATAAAATCCAAAATCTTACCACATGCAATTTCTAACTAAAGGATACATATAGTATACTCGCATGCAATTTCAAAAAAAAATAATCTAAACTATTATGGTATGCATAAAATAATAAAAATATGCTAGAAGTTACCAAAATTGCTTAAATATAAATTGTTGCCAAATATGCTAAACTACTTTAGGCAAAAAAAATATTTTGAAAAAAATAACCAAAACATGCATGTTATCAAAATAAACTAAATTAGCATTAACATGAAAAAGAAATGCTAAATGTAAAATAAAAAATATATAAAAGAAAAAATTCTACATTGAAAGAAAACTTACTTAACAAAGAAATTTAAAATAAGGATTTTACAATAAAAGAGGGTTTAAAGATTTAAAGAAAAAGAAAAGCTTTACAAAAGAAAAATTGTGCTAAAATAAAAATGTTAGAAAATGTTATTAAACTACTAAAAAAAACCTAACTATTTACATTTTATGCTTCAAGAGAGACAAAAAAAAAATAAAAGAAAAGAAAAGAGAACAAAATTACTATAATAAGAAAAAATTTATACTAACATTTAAAGATGAAAATTAACTTAAAAGACCCTTTGTGATTTTTTAGGTTTAATGATATGAAAGAAAATAGTGTTAACATTAAATAGAAAAAAAAGACAAAAAAAGAAAAATAAAACTAATGATAATAGGACAAGAAAAGAAAAGAAAATGTAAAAAAATTAAAACTAGTAATTAAAAAAAACAAAGACAAATGGAACATTAGTATTAATAAAAAAAGAAGAAATACTAGTAATGAAAAGAACAATAATCTAATGTTTAAAAGAAAAGGATATTAATTTAATTTTGTAAGAAGAGAAAAAAAATAAAAATAAATGCTAGAAAAATAAGAGAAATTAAATTCAACTATTTAACTCAAATATGAAATGTAGTATTACTTACTACATTCACATAAATGTAAATGTATTATTCTAACAATTAACAATATTGATAAATTGTAATTGTCAAAATATTTTAGTACTAAATTGATGAAATAATTAAAGGTAGCAATGTGCTTAGTGTGAATGTGGAAACTAAAAAAATAACTAAAGTGACTAAATTATATAAAGCAAATTAAATAATAAATGATGTTAACTATATAAACGAAAGAAATACTCAAATTGAAAATGAATTTAACCCGATTACTCCAAAAGAGAGAGAATGGAGTTAGAAGGATCGGGGATGCAAACAAAATACCTGAATTGCTTAAGAATCCTCAAGTTGGGGGAATGTGCTTCAATGGTCCAATCCTCGGGTGGTGATCCAAGCGAGGCTTTCAATGTAGGCGTCGGAGGCTTGGATTTCAATTTTTTGACAGGGCTTCGGCGTCGGGACTCAAAATTGTTCGGCAACTTGGCTGAGCTTCTCTCACTAAACCTCTTACTAATTTTTTTGTCTTCAAAACGTACTATGGGGTACGGTATTTATAGAATTCTTCAACCAATGAGATGCTGCCACGTTTTGGGACATGTCAGGCCATTTGGAGTTGGTGGTCGCCAGGTTCAATATGACGGTCGCCACGTCTAAAAAAGGTTCCACAAAGTTTTAATGGCAGTCGCCACAATGTAAGTTGGTGGTCGCCAGATTTGAAGTGGCAGTCGCCACTTTTGGCTTAGGTTTCCAAGAGATTCTATTGGCGGTCGCTACAATGAATATGGCGGTCGCCACATTGGGAATGACTTGGACAACTAGTTATTGATGGTTCAACAAAATTTCACTGGTTTGAAGATTTCGGGTTCAAATACTAAGCTTGGATCACTCCCCGAAGACGAACTGAAGCACCATTTTAGCTGTTTTCATTATCGGATTCACCTAAGATTAGGCTGGATCAAATTGGGGTGTCTACAACATGCGGGCCTGAATCGCCTGGATCTGCATCTAACATTGGTTTTGAGCTTGCGTCTGTTGCTCCACATCTCTCTATATCTCAGTAATAGCTCTCATCAGACTTGTCAAGTTAACTTTATTCATTGCCATTTTCAACGACTCGGCTGACAGTTCGGATATTCTATAGAGTCTGTCTGACCCTGATCTTACCCAGACGTGTGTCGACTGTGATCTTTTCGGTTCAATGATCTAGACCCGAAGAAAACTTGGATCCCAAAAGCAGAATAAGCAGCATTAGATACTTCCCAGACAAAATTTTGACGACAGATAGTAAACATTCTAGATACCCAAAACAGCAAATCATAAGCAGATAATCACTAAAATTGAAACAATGCCCCTACCGAGCTCATACTGGCAGCGTAACAACAGGATGACCCGAAAACTAGAATGATGGCCAAGAGAGGGATCAACTAAATTCTAGATGGAAGGTTCATCTAAACGGAGATACGTGTAGCACTCTGACAAGAAAACAGTTATAACCTTTCAAAAGACCGGTTAGATCTAGGATTCTAACAGAAAATTGGTAGCATAGCAGTAGGGAAACAGAACTAGCTCACACGGGTATAACACAAGTTCGAAGGAAGCGAGCCTAATATAACAACGGGGGAGAAACTATCAACCCGGGAAGAACCCGAAAGAGAAACTATCGTAGAGGCTCAAAGCAAGGCACAGGCATGACCCCGAGAAGAAAACTATGACGTGAAAACCAAACATGGTGAAAAACAAAATTCGGGTAAGATTTCGAAGGAAAAATTAACCTAAGAAAAGGTATCAGAAAACTCGAGCCAAACTCGAAAAATGAACTAGTTTAAGCCCAAGCAAACAATCCTAACAATATACAATCAAAACATACAATTAAAAAAACACGTAATTCCACCAGTGTTAGCAGCACCTAATGAGGGTTCTAAGCTACTATATGAAAAAGGACGATTTTAGTCAATCGAACAGGGTACCTTCTTAATAGAGCTGTGTATATACCTCCCATGCTTGGAGTGATGCAGGACATGATCAAACGGTACGTCCGAACTCTTTTACTGTACCTATGAAAGCATACAGTCAGTAAGGTTTGCCCGCTTTCCCAACAATTCCCGAAACGGATAAACGTTCAGGGCATCGGGTCAACCAGGCATGAGAGTTTGAAGAACAATGCATATGCATGGAAAAAATGCAAATGAGAAATATATAGTAAGAACTAATGATGTTTTCAAGTCTATCCCTCTTATTTGATTTTATAAACCAGTTCCCAGTAGAGTCACCAAAAAATACTGTGGCGCCAGGATTTTGGAGTTTTGAAAATATTTCAAAAATAAGGAAATTCAAAGATATTTGAAAAATATTTTAACACCTTGAAAGCTAAATTTTGAAAAACTCTTTTTTGTTGAAAATAGAGTTGCCACTTAATTTTTGAGAAAAACTAAGAAAAACAAAAATAGCTATTGATCTTTAAAATATTTAACCAGAGAAAAAGGGTTCGGGAGTTAAGATACGAATCGAAAAAGGTGTTAGGAACTCCGTTCGCCCAACCGCAAGATTGGCCTATACTAATCATCATTAGTTCTTTAATATGGTTTCTCAAATGCATGCAAATAAAGAAAATTGAGGTAAAGAGAGAACATCTAAAATCAAATATGAAAAATACATAAGATATATATATAGAACTCCAAACAAAGCAAATAAGGAAAGAAAATTCTAAGTCCTACAAAATGCAGTTTCAAACTAAAGAATACATAGTGCACACCCACAAGCAATATTATTTAAACTACCTAAACAAGCATGATTTCAAATAAAAGAAAATGCTAAAAGGAATTTACTAACGTTAAATATGCTAAAAATGGACATATTAATAAAATGTGTACAAAAGAAAATTGGGTTAAAAAAATAAAAGATTTAGAAAATACTATTAAACTAATAAAAGAGAAAACTTAAGTGTTCATTTTTTTATATTTTAAAAGAGATAAAAGAAAATGAAAAAAAAAAAGATAAGATAAAAGAAAAGAGAACAAAAAAGAAGAAAATTATACTTTTAAAAATATAGCTTAGTAATTTTTTTATGATTTTTAGATTTAATGAAATGAAAGAAAAAGAAAGATAAAATAAGTGCTAAAAGAGAAATTACACTAATATTGAGAGAAAAGAAAAAAAAATAAAATAAATGCTAGAAGAAATTAATGCTAGTGGAGGAATTTTAAGCTAATATTAAAAGGAAAGAAAAGAAAATATAATGAAAAATTAAATGAAAAATAAAATGCTATTACAAGAAAAAGAAAAGATGTGTTAGCATTAAATTAAAGATTAACTAATATTAATAGAAAAAAAATACTAAATGAAATATTATAAAAAAGATTAAAGTTAAAAAAACAAAATACTAGAAAAAAATTACATTAATATTGAAAGGAAAGGAAAAGAAATAAAAAAAAAAGTTAGAAAAGAAATATTAAGTTAAAAAGAAAAGAAAAGAAAATATTAATTTAATATTCCAAGAAAAAAAAATAAAATTAAATAGAATACTAGTAAAAGATAATTAGACTAACTAAAAGAAAAAGAAAATAAATGAAATAAAAAATTAGAATTAAATGGGTGTAATATTGATAATTACAATCATTTTCATGTAAGTGCTTGAATTATAAGGATGAACGCAAAACCCACGGCGAGAATAATAAGGATCGATTACCCCAACACCAAAAACCGTGCTCGAACCAAGTTAACAGTTAAAGAGAATGCAAAGGGTTTGATATTTCTTACAATAGAAGAAAATGAAAACTTGTAGGAGAAACTTCGGTGCGAGACCCAAGGCCACTAAGTTGTTACATATGTAGCCCACGCAGATAGACCACTCGAGTTTCCAACTTTTACGCCACACGCCTAAGCAGGATTGGGGCTGAAGCCAACATGCATTCTAAACAGACATATGCATAAAACATATAGAAGCATACTTTTTCATGACTATTAAAACGATAACCAACATGCCACGTACATACATTATAAAATAAGAAAATGAACTAGGTCTCACAACTCTCCCCCGTTAAGGAATTTTGCCCCCAAAATTCGCCACGAGGTCAAGAAGAAAACAACTCTGGATACCTAGCACGGACTTCGGACTCAAGCTCCCACGTAGCTTCCTCGACACCGTGATAAAACCACAGAACCATAGAACCTTAACATGAAAAACGTTATGCACAGAAGAAAACTGAGGAGGCAAGGCCAGCTAGTATGCCACATCTCTAATCCTCTCTAGGATTTCAAGCGACCCAATAAAACGTAGCGACAACTTCCTGTTACGACCAAACCTCATCAAACCTCGGTGTAGCGAAACCTTCAAAAACACGTGGTTCTCCACCCCAAACTCTAAAGGCTTCCTCCTCTAATCGGCATAATTTTTTTGGCGACTCTGGGCAGTCACCAAACATTGGCATAGACTTAGGTTCTTCTGAAAAAATAAGTATTTCAAACTCTTGTGATCCGAGAAAATCTTAAAATGTTTACCGTACAAATAATGCCGCCATGCCTTCAAGGCAAAAATCAAGGCTGCCAACTCCAAATCATGTGTCGGATAATTATGTTCGTGAGTCTTCAACTGCCGAGATCCGTAAGCCACAGCCTTACCCTTTAGCATTAAGACTCACCCTAAGCCATCATGCGACTCAACACAATAAACCGTGTAACCTAAACCTCACTATGGAATAACTAACACTGGTGTCCTGGTCAATCTTTTCTTTAGTTCTTGAAAAGCCAACTCACAAGACTTACTCCAAATAAGCTTGGTTCCCTTCTGCATCAGGCGAGTCATCGGCACGGCGAGTCAATAAAAATCTTTCACAAATCGTCAGTAGTAGCCTGCCAAACCCAAAAGGTTACGGATCTCAAATACATTATTCGGTCGTTCCCAATTCATCATTTCATCGGTCTTCGAAGTATCCACAGATACTCCATCCTCCGATACCACATGTTCAAAAACTTCACATTTGACATCCAGAATTCGCACTTTTCAAATTTTACATATAGTCGATGTTTCCTTAAAAGCTGCAAGGCAATAAGAAGATGTTCTTCATATGTCTCTCTCGATGGTGAATAAATAAGAATGTCATTCACGAATATGACCACAAAACTGTCAAGATATATATGTAATATGCGGTTTATCAAGTCCATGAAAATCGCAGGATCGTTCGTCAAACCGAATGGCATAACCAAAATCTCGTAGTGACCATAACAAGTTCAAAAGGCAGTTTTCGCTATCTTCTCTCATCCTCAACTGGTGATATCCTGATCTCAAATTGATCTTAGAAAAGTAGCATGGACCCTTTAATTGATCAAACAAATCATTAATTCTCGACATAAGATACTTGTTTTTCGTTGTTACCTGATTCAGCTTCTGATAATCAATACACAATCTCAATGATCCATCATTCTTTTTGGCAAACAAAGTCAGATCTCCCTTCGGCTACATACTCGGGCATACAAATCTCTTATCAAGCAACTCCTGAAGCTGTATCTTGAGTTCTCGTAACTCTGCTGGTGCAAAACGATAAGATGGCATTGATATAGGAGTGCCTCCCGAAACAAGATCGATAAAAAACTCTACCTCACGATTTGGTGGCAACTCAAATAGATTGTCTAGGAAGACATCTAAATAGTCACAAACCATAGGAAAAACTCTCCTCGAACTCCAACAGCCTCATCCAACATGAGAGTAGAAAAGAGGAAACTAAGGTCTCCTCGATTTAGGACAATATCGAGCATGGGCACCGAACCATCGTCCTGATCACCCATGAAACAAAAATAATCACCCTCAGGTGTACAAATAGATACGCTTCGTCGATCACAATCGATATAGGCACAATAGGTGGTTAGCTAATCCATCCATAGAAAGATATCAAATGTGGTCATGTCGAAAATGATGAAATCAAACTCTAAACAGCAGCGAGCAACCTCTAACTCACAGGACCTACAAACTCATCCCAACACCGCATTTTCACTGACTGAGGTCTCTACACACAGGGCGTTACCCAATGAGTCTATCTCTAATACAAAAACAGATAAGATAAAAGAATGTGATGCTCTTGTGTAAGCAAGAACACTGGCCCATGATTTGTACACTAAGAGAGTACCTCAGATAACTAGGATCCGCGAGGGCGCACACTCGTCCATGCGGTCCCCTGGTATTCCTACCATTGTTTTACGCTGCAGGTTGTCGCACTGACTGAACTAAGGCACCCCCTTCCGTAACCCTGAAAGTCTGAGCTACTAGCTGCTGCTGCAACTGCTGGTAAGTCTGTCGTCCCCGTACAGACTGAACAACTAGTGCACCTGCCGTGCTTTGTACACTCCCTCCATGAGTGTAGTCCCTACGAAAATGGCCTGTCTGGCCACACCTAAAACAGACTGGTGGCTCTCTCCCCTGAGAATAAACAGGCATTGAACTCTAAGACTGTCTCTTCTGCAGGCAACCCAATACACGATGCCCTGGCTACCTGCACAGATAACAAATGAGCTCTCTTCACTCCAGCCTTTCCGATGAAGCCATTGAGTGTGCTGGTGCAGAAAACTACTACTTATATGATCCCGCAAGATGAGAATTTGGATCGAATGACCTATGTCTCTTATTCTTGTGCCCCTCACTCTGTGCACCTCCTCTACTCTATTGGGTTTTGCTCTCCCTAGCCTTGCGTGTTTCATTCAAGGTATTTTCGACGGTGATGGTTGACTCCACCAAGTTTGTAAATACATGTGTCCTTATTGTCGCCACTCAATCTTTGATCGTGGGTCTTAAACCCCTCTTAAATCTCTTTACACGTAATTCGTCTATAGCTACAACTTTCAATACAAAACGGGACAGGCTGGTGAACTCTGCCTCGTACTGAACCACAGTCATCACCCCCTAGGTGAGAGAAAGGAATTCCTCCTAGAATAGGTCTCTAGAGGACTCAAAAAAGTATTTCTCTAGAAATACTTTGGCAAAAGCTGCCCATGTATGCTCCACAGTAGTCCTGGTAAATTTTCACCATTCATGGGCGTCACCCTTTAGCTGAAAAACCGCAAATGCAACTCTTAAGTCATCCTCTACTATTTGTAATATATCCAGAATCCTTGTCAAAGCTCCAGCCATTCAATGGCCACCTTAAGATCGGGATCCCTAATAAAGGTAGAATGGTTAAGACGTCAGAACTCCCGTATCGCAATAGTCACCCTCGACTTTGGTACTCTTGCCCCTCCCCCAACGGCCTTAGCTAGCTGATGGATGGAGCCTATAATCTCACGTATCAACCCTACCTCGTTTACTGGTCCTTAGGGAACATTAGCATCCACATCATTAGGAATTGGCACATTCCCTTGGCTTAAACCACGACCACGGCCTTGACCACGACCTTGTTCTCCCCGTGCAGACATAACTTCTATATGAAAGAAATATAAGGCATAACAACATAAGAATCAATCATCATGTTATTACAAATATACGTCACATAATCATGCCAAGACTTAGCAATTTAAGATCATGTAAATAGGTTCCACATACCGAGGAGTACAATCAAGAGTGATGAGTCAATTTGGGTAACCTACTTATATTCGTTGCTAAAAAGTACGTCGGTCAAATGCATTTATAACTCAACTTTTGAGTTTATTAATCCAAACACCCAAAGGAAAGACTAATCAATCTTCAGGTCCAATCTCTATGCTCACGTATACATAACATCCTCGTGCTCAACAGATTATCATTCTCAGGTTATCAAAATATTTAAACACATGCAATCAGGCACACGTAACCATCCTCATAAGGTGATGCAACCTCTCTCACGGCTTTTAGATATTCGAACTTAGAGCTTTAATACCAAGTTGTTACGTTGTGGCCCCAAGATTTAGGGTTTAGTTAAAAAATGGGGAATTCAAAAGTTATTTTGAAAACTTTGAAACACCTTGAAAACCAAAAGATTTTTGAAAACTCTTTTTGTAAAAAATGGAGTCGCCACTTGATTTTTGAAAAAAATCAAGATAGACAAAAATGAGCCACTGATCTTTAAAATATTTAACTATAGAAAATAAGGGTTCGGGGACTAAAGTACGAATCGAAAAAAGTGTTAGGCATCCCGTTCGCCTAACCGTGAGGTTGGCCTCTACTAATCATTATTTGTTCTTTAATTATATTTCTAAAATGCATGCAAATACAGAAAATAGTGGATAAAGAGAGAACATCTAAAATCGAATAGTAAAAATACATAATCTAGCATATAAACATACCAAAATGTCAATCAAATGTAGACCCTAAATCCAAAGCATGCAAAGTCTAACTAAAGGATACATAACACAAACAACATGCTACGATTCTAAGATGCTATCGATTAATCTAAACTAACAAGCTCTAATCATAACACTAAGTAAGCATAACATGATTCTAAACTAAAATAAAGCAATTCTAAAAGTCTTAAACCTCAAACATGCTGATAGACACTAAAAACTGCATACTAGACATCATACAGAATATTGTAATCAATAAAACCAGGATATTGGAACAGAATTAAGCTATTAGGAATAAACAAAGCTTGCGACTGTGACATATAAATGTTACGATGGCAAGGAAAATAAGATGCATGTGCACGGGTGCAACATTGATTGTTATGACGTAACATTGAATGTTGCGACCGCGTGGTTTGTAGGCACTATTTTGCTAAATTTTAAGGGATAGTTTGTTAGGATGCTAGTGTTCAGTATAAATAGAATCACAATTGAGACTATTTGAACCAAATTAAATGTTAACCAAATTTTCTAAAATTAAGCATGCTCTCAATTCAGTAATTTAAAATTAACAATCAAATACGTGGACAAGATAATTAAACATAGTGATAGTAAAACTAAAGAAGAAGCATGCAATTCAAAAATTGAGATTCAAATTCAAAACATGACCTCCTCACGGTGAGGTAAAAAATGTGAGGAGAGAAATATCGGGGTTCCAACAGAATACCTAAAATGCGACAATCTAGAGGAGTCCTCAAGTCGTGGAATGTAGAATCATCAATCCAATCCTCGAGAAGCAGTCCAATTCTAATATTTGAGTCAAAATCGAGCAGTAGTATGGGTTGGTGTGTGAGTCGGGAGTACAGCAGAGTATCGGTGTACTTGAATTGTACTTGATAGAGCAGTAGAATATTGACGTTAGCTAAAAGTGTCCTCCAAAATCAAACCAAAGGTATGTTTATATAGAATATGCCAACCAATGAGGTGCTTCCACGTTCAAAGCTCAGACTGGGCTCAACAAGGTTATGGTCGCCACCTTCAAAGGTTGCGACCATAACAAATTTTATAGTTTCCAAGATTTCACATTGCGGCTGCAACAATCAACGTAATGGTCACAGGGTTCAAAGGTTGTGGGTGAATTACTTAGGCCAGTGAATAACCAGGTCACGAGGTTTGAAGGTTGCAGCCTCAAGGTTCAAGAGCTATGATCTTATGGTTCGATTTCACGAAGTATTGGATTCGGATTGCTTCCCGATAATCGTTCAAAGATATCATCTCACTCAATTTTTATCATTGGACTCCCTTGGATGAGCCTAAGATTCGGCGATATCAAATCAAGGTGTCTACACACGCCCCAAAACTAAGGTCACATGAACCAACCAAGAAAATCCGTTTTGAGATATGGAGATTCATCAAAACCACCCGAGTTCAAATGGGTCATAGAACGTAAACGAAAATGAGTTTAAAACCGCAGAAAAATGTACTTTCAAAGGTTTATTTTATGTAAAATACTAGTCCAAAAGAATAAGGTTATGGTCCCCGAGAGCCAAGTTTTAAAACAAACAACACAAGTTTTCAAGAAAATTGCTCAGACCGCTCGATCGGTCAAAAGACCGCTTGAGCGGTCCTTGCAAGCCCACTGGTTTTTTCACGCCAAACACAAAAACAAAATGTTTATCTCGACCGCTTGAGCAGTCCGTCGAGTGGTTTAGTACTAGACCCTTTTTCAAAACATCTCTTTTAACACCCAACACTTAACCATTTTCTCTACTTGTTAGGGTTGGTATACTAAAAATCATATTTTTAGTATTTAATTTTATTTTAATAAAATTAATTTTTTTATTTTATGAGAATCTTAAT
>JAULJZ010204415.1:0-19273 GCA_032270985.1 Heliamphora pulchella
CAAATTCTGGCTAACCGTTTAATATGTATATCATTCTAACACTGTGTAATAATTAAGAGTTCAGATATCATTGAATTTATACTAGCTGTACTAATGAATGTTGAAACATTTCAGGTGACGCATGATGGAATGAGGAAAGTGATATCTGAGAAAGAACGTTTAGAGATCATTTTAATTTTTGTATTATATTTCAATTCTTGTATTTAATTATCATATTTGAATGTCGAATGCACTTTTAGAAGCTCTGGGAGTTTTGAAATAATTTACTGAAAATGGTTATTGGAAATGATTTCTTTTCAATGAATAAGGTACTTTTATTTCAAATTGGATGACCCTGATTGGGATTGTTTGAAAAGAAAAAAAAATTCAGTCGACACAATTCAAAATGAGAAAGTGAAAAATAAAGAAAGAAAGAGGCCTTTGGTGGGTTTTGACTCATTGGCCGGTCACGGACGCCATATATGAAAATGGGTTGTGACAGAAGTGGTACTATAGCAAGGTTTCTTTTACAAACCCAGAGCAAATGTTTTCAAAAACCACAGAGCTTGTTTTGTTAAAACCCAGAGTTTAGGACACTTTACACTATTTTTATATGCTAATAAAGTTCTCGATGTTGGGTTGCTTAGTAATAATCAAAACATTTCTTATGATATGAATCCATAGATAACATAGATACATTTAGAGGGTATCATCTTATCATGACATCTGTAGCACCGCTGTGGAAATTGTGTAGGACAAACCCTTTGGATTCAACCACGTACGAAGTTTTCTATATGTAGTATTATTCTGCCAATCTTTTCAAAATATTCATTTTGTAAAAAGTTGTGACACTTGCAATGTGAGATACTCAGGTGAACACCTAGTATACGCTAAACAATTTAGAGACGAATGCAGATAGTAAGATTTGTTAAACCACCTTCTCTTGAATCTCAAAAACTGGTTCCAATTCTGTAGATACCATAAGAACCCTATAGGAGATTCGAACACGAAGATGAGAATGGTGAAGGCTCCCTTTAACTTAATCTTTTATAAATCCTGAGACAGCAACTTTCTCTACCATATATTTATATTATCATTAATTGAATATTATTGTTATCGTATATACGATAGTATATATGTATTTTTATTATAATTAGGTTTTTATCATTATTCTTCGTACTAAATTTTTTTAATTAAATAATATACTTATGTACGTAACAGTTATAATCGACAATTTAATAGTGCCACTATTATTATAATTATTTATTTAATTTATTAATTTAATTAATCATATATTTTTATTATTTTTTTATTTTTATTTTTCCGAGATATCACAAAAAGTAAGCGTATGAGTTTGAATTTGGTTGCTAGTGCAATTATAAATTAGGTTCGTGATAAGCCATTAATGAAACCAATTGATGTTGTTGGATTCTTTACACAAAGTATGGTGTTACAATATCTTTTCATCATGCTTGGTTGGGTGTTGAGAAGGTAAGAATTCAATTGTATGAAGATTATTCATTGTCATTTGATCAGCTCTGTTGGTATGTTGGGGCGGTTTTGAGTTTAAACCCTGGAAGTGTGGTTAAGATTGAGTGTGATGTGCTTAGTAAACGGTTCAGAAGATTGTATATGGCATTTGGGGCTTGTATCAATGGTTTCAATTATTGTCGGCCTTTGTTGTCTCTTGATGGGACATTTTTAAAAAAGAGATATAAAGATTGCTTACTTGCTGTTACAAGAAATGGTGCTAATCAAGATTTGGACTATTACTTTAACAGAACAGATAAATTTATCTGTTAATGAGTCGTTCATATTATAGTAAAACAGATAAAGTTATCTGTTTACGATATTGTACTTATTATAGTGGACAGATAAATTTATTTGTTAAATAGAAATACACATAATGGGACCGATAAATATATATGTGCTTATTATAATAAAACAGATAAATATATCTGTTCACGTTGTTGTGTTTGTTATATTCAACAGAGAAATTTATTTTTGTTTGATAACAAACACAGATAAATTTATCTGTTGAAAATGTTGTATTTGTTATAGCGGACAGAAAAATGTATCTGTTCATATATAAAGCTTTACGTATTTTTAAAATAAGACAGATAAATTTATCTGTAGTCACTTTACGTGATTTAAATAACACAGATAAATTTATCTGTATTTTATACATGACTTCAAACGTACAGATACATTTACCTGTGATCGTTAAAAATGCTATTGACAGTATGGATAAATTTATCTATTAAGAATATTTTGTTTAATACTTATTTATGCTTTTTGTTGTTGTTGTAGGTTTGTTTCATTTTGCATTTGTTGTGGTTGATGCTGAGAATGGGGATAATTGGATTTGAATTTTAAGTATGTTGTCTGAGATTTTATGTGGTCGTTCAATTATATTTATAAGTGATTGGTATGCAGCTTTAGTTCAGCATGTTTCAAGGTTGTTTAGCAATAGATATCATGTATACTGTTTGCAACATTTGAAAGCGAATTTGGGGGATAAATATTCAGGGCATTTGTCTAATTCATTTCGAGAACATTTGATGTATTTATTTTTAGATTGCGCATATGCTCCTTTAGTTCAAGATTTTCAAGAGAAGTTAAAATTTTTTTTAGAAGAGGGTGGTAATAAAGCTTATGACTTCATTTGTAATTTGCCTTTTGAGAATTGGAGTAATGCATTTTTTAAAGGTAATCGTTATGGTGAGATATGTTCGAATACTTCTGAATCTTTTAATAATTGGATTAGTGATGCTCGTCATTTGCCAATTACAAAATTGATTGATAAAATAAGGATTCAAATTATGAAACAAATGTGTGATAGGAGAGAAGTTTCATTAATAGATAAATTTATCTATTATTTACTTGTCCTTTTTATAAGGTAAAAAATAAATTTATCTGTTAGAGAGTTATTTTTGTCTTCATCAATTGTGTTTAACTTAACAGATAAATTTATTTGTAAAGAATTTGGATCATGTTTATGCTATATCATAATAGTACAGATACATTTATCTGTTAATGATTTGTGTCTTATCTGTCATTTTCACAATAGTACAAATAAATTTATTTGTTATTTTACTTCTCATTGTTTATAAAGTAACAGATAAAGTATCTATTAGAGAGTTATTTTTGTCTTTATCAATTTTGTTTAATTTAACAGATAAATTTATCTGTTAAAAATTTGAGCCCTCTTTATGCTTTGTCATAATAGTACAAATAAATTTATCTGTTAATGATTTGTATCTTACTTATTCTTTTTTACAATAGTACAAATAAATTTATCTGTTATTACTTGTCTTTTTTTATATGGTAACAGAAAAATTTTTCAGTTAGACTGTTCTATCATCTTCATGAATTGTGTTTAATTTAACAAATAAATTTATCTGCTAAGGATTTGGGCCATCTTTATGCTTTACATAATAGTACAGATACATTTATCTGTTAATGATTTGTGCCTTACCTGCCATTTTTACAATAGTACAAATAAATTTATTTGTTATTTACTTATCTTTTTTTATAATCTAACAGATAAATTTATCTATTAGAGAGTTATTTTTGTCTTCATCAATTGTGTTTAACTTAACAAATAAATTTATCTGTTAATGATTTGGATCCTATTTATACTTTATTATAATAGTACAGATAAATTTATCTGTTAATGATTTGTGCCTTGCTCAATCATTTTCACAATAATATAGATAAATTTATATATTATTTACTTATCCTTTTTTATGAGTTAACAAATAAGTTTATTTGTTATAGAGTTCTTTTGTCTTCATCAATTGTATTTAACTTAACAGATAAATTTGTCTGTTAAGAATTTAGATCTTGTTTATGCATTACCATAACAGTGCAGATAAATTTATCTGCTTTATACTTGTCATTATTTATAAAATTGCAGATATATTTATCTGTTAGAGAGTTATTTTTGTTTTCATCAATTGTGTTTACTTTAACAGATAAATATATCTGTTAATGATTGGGACTTTATTTATGCTTTATCATAATAGTACCAATAAATTTATCTGCTAATGATTTATGCTTTACCTGTCGTTTTCATAATAGTACAGATAAATTTATCTGTTATTTACCTGTTCATTTTTTTATAAGGTAACAGATAACTTATCTGTTAAGGAGGTATGTTTGTCTTCATCAATCGTGTTTACCTTAACAATTAAATTTATATGTTAAGAATTTGGGCTTTATCTATGCTTTATTATAATAGCACAGATAAATTTATCTGTTAATGAGTTGTGCCTTATCTATCATTCTCGCAATAGTACAGATAAATATATATGTTATTTACTTGTCCTTTTTGATAAGTTAACAGATAAATTTATCTGTTATGGAGTTATTTTTGTTTTCATCATTTGTGTTTAACTTAACAGATAAATTTATCTGTTATTTACCGGTCTGTTTTTTGTAAGGTAACGGATAACTTTATCTGTTAGAGAGTTATATTTGTTTTCATCAATTGTGTTTACCTTAATAGATAAATTTATCTCTTAAGGATTTGGGTTTTATTTATGCTTTATTATAATAGTACATATAAATTTATCTATCAATGATTTGCGTCTTACTTATTACCTTTCACAATAGCAGAGATAAATTTATCTGTTATTTACCTGCCTTTTGTTATAAGGTAACAGATAACTTTATCTGTTAGAGAATTATGTTTGTCTTCATTAATTGTGTTTACCTTAATAGGTAAATTTATTTGTTAAGAGTTTGAATCTTGTTTATGTTTTATGATAATAGTACAGATACATTTATCTGTTAATGATTTGTGTCTTACTTTTCATTTTCATAATAATACAGATAAATTTATCTGTTATTTACTTGTGCTTTGCTTATTTTCTTTCACAATAGTACAGATAAATTTTTCTGTTAATTACTTGTGTTTTATTATAAATTAATAGATAAATTTATCCGCTGGGAATTCTTTTATCTTTATCATTTGTGTTTAAATTAACAGATACATTTATCTGTTACGGAATTGAGTCTTACTTATGATTTATCGTAATAGTACAGATAAATTTATCTGTTAATAATTTGTGCCTTATCTGTCATTTTCACAATAGTACAACTAAATTTATCTTTTATTTACTTCTCCTTGTTTATAAAGTAATAGATAAAGTTATCTGTTAGAGAGTTATTTTTATCTTCATCAATTTTGATTTATTGAGTTGTTCTTATATACTAAGACAGATAATTTTATTTGAGAAATGTTGTGCAGATAAAATATAACAGAGACAAAATTGTATTACGTATTCACACCATAGAACAATGTATTTACATCAAAAAAAATTACAAACAAGAGTTTTTACATGAATCAAGTATTTTGTTTTTTTTTTTTTTCAATGAATGGCTTTAACAAGAGTTTCTGATTATATGCTTCCAGACTTCATGACCTTCCTAGATCGTTAAGGAATTTATGTACTAGTTCAGCTCTGAAAGCTCTTGTTGTTTTTACAGGCAGATATTTGTCTTCCTTCATAATATTGCTTCATTAGATAGCAGACAATTATGCCACAATCAATCATACAAAATAAAAAAGTTGATAAATTTAAGAGATAAAATAGATAATATTGTAATTAAACAAATGAAATAGATAAACTTACGATCCAGATCTCTGTTGTGGAGCATCTTCACTTGATATAATTGGTGCATCAAAATTTTATTTTTCGAAAATACTTTGGACATGAGATAATTTAAAATTTGGCATATCTTTTTGCTTTTCGTGTTGCTTTTTTAAGAAAGTTTCAACATATGTTTTCTTCAATGACATAAAAATTCTTATATTAGTCATATTTTTGTTTATAGTAATTTACTTTCTATTGTAATTTTAATGTAAAATAATTGATTACCACAAGAAAAGCATCTCGAAAGAATTTGTCTTCAATGCCTTTCCTTGTCTTCATGGAGTTATAGTGGAACCAAGAGCCTTTTTTAATATAAAAAATAAGGAGAGTCAAATGATATGGCTGGCTTGTTGGATGGTTTCAATTGGAATTTATTGAAAATATAAGAAAGCTACATCGTTGAATGCAAAAGATAAATTTGTTAGTAAAATTAATGAAGTAATAATATTAATATAACAGATAAATATATCTGTTTATGTGGTTATTTGAAAGAACATATAAATTTATCTGTTCATTACCTACGCCCATTATAAACTGAATAGATAAATGTATCTGTTTCAATGGGACAGATAAATTTATCTGACCACATAATTTCATGGTTTGATTACTGAAACCGATAAATTTATCTGTTAATGACATGAGGTTATAATAATATAAGAGATAATAAGATACCTGTATTGTTCATCAACTGTTGAGAGGTAGTTTGTCAATTTTATAGGCTCTTATTGTGTTTTTCTGCCAATTGATCAACGACTATTGAATAGAAATGATAAAATTAGTATTAATGCAAGCAATTATCTGTTATGTCATGATAATTATGTAAATATTTTATTTACTCAGACTAAACATGTGAAGAATAGGTATTTGTTTCTCATTTTTACACTTCTTTCTTGCTTCTTGGCTAGAAGATAGGAATATTCATCAATAACCTGTATAGAAATTGTTAGTTGTTTAAGCAGTGTAAAAAATGAGTACTGACAGATAAATTTATCTTTTAACGAGTTCTTTTGTCTTCATAATTTGTGCTTACTTTAATAGATAAATTTATCTGTCAGTGGCTTATACCTTTGTATAACTTAACAGATAAATTTATCTGTGTGTTTTTAACCGTACAGATAACGTTATCTGTGAACTTTTTACATGCTGTAACCATATAGATAAACTTATCTGTTACCACCTTGTACTCTTCTTAACCTAACAGATAAATATATCTGTTAATTATATGTGCTTTTGTTTAACCTAACAGATAAATTTATTTGTTTACGAGTTTCTTTATTTTCATCGCTTGTGCTTACTTTAACAGATAAATTTATATGTCTTAACATATAAGCACAATGGATAAGTCAACAATTAACAGATAAATTTATTTGTTAGAAGGTCAAGAAACTTACATTATTCGAGTAATCGTCTTCCTTCATCATTTTCACACATTCCTCCATAATTTTCTTCAGAATCCCATACTTGGGCCCTGCAATTTCACATAACAGTATAATTTAGTATTAAATTTATATTTTTTCATATAGCTTAGTATAATTACTTTACATACTCAAATCCTCACTCTTTTGCAAAAATAAGTCTCATCTTTTGTTTATCTTCTCCAGCTATTAGCAATGTGACAGGAAAACTCTTTGGAAAGTTAAGCTTTTTTGGTTTTCTTGCTGTTTTAACAATCTTGTTTGCAGGAACATGTTCTTCCACCAGGATTGGGACTGGATTGGGTTTTTGGACTTAGACCTGTTCTAGATTGAGTTGTTCGGCTTCGATTGGATTATTTTTTGGGTTTGGACTGAATCTGGATTGTTTTTTTGGATTAGTTGTTGGGCTTATACTTGTTATTGGTCTCTATTTTTTTTGTATTTCTCTTCCTTCCTCTTCTCGATTGATACTGGAATTCGAAAAGCTTTTTGTCTGTCCTTTCCTTTGTGAGACTTTGACTCGTTTTTTTTGGCGTTTTCGGACGCGCATTTCGTGTTTTTGTTTGAGCATATTTTTATTAGTTTTGATGCATGATCGGGTTTAGATATGAATGCGGGGTAGGTTCCTGGGGCTATGGGCCGATGTGGTGTGAATTTGAAAAATTTTCAAAAAAAAAGAAGATATTTTGAAGGCCTATAAATATTTGGAGTTAGATATTTTCATAAAGATATTTTCTAAAACTTCTCCAATAAGCTTTCTATTTTTTCTCTGCCTTCTCTCTAACTTCTCGGGGGCCCGAGGCTCGATTTTCGACGATCCAATTGCCAATCCTTGTTATTGGCACGGTGGGCTATGCAACCATCCGGTCAGAATTTCATTTCAACGAAGCTCGATTTTGCACGTGGTTTGACGCGTCGAGTTTTGAATTCACCGATGTAGGATTTTAGACCTGTATATTTTGTAAGGGTGCTAGGTGTAATCGTATGTGTTTTTAACGTTTAGATTGCTGTAAATTTGAGTTTGTTTCAAGTTGGGTTTTTGGGTATAAAACCTTTTTTCAGCGATTTCGGTGGATGGAATCGGGTGTCGGGGGTTACTTTTGAGGTCTTGGTATTAGGCCCGAGTGTGTGGATGTTTGAGGACGTTAGATCGAAGTTTGGAGGTGTCGAATCTAGGTTTTGGAGGCTAAAACAGCGTTCGAAAACTGTTCTTGCCTCTATTCAGTTGACTGAACCTCACGGTTCAGTCGATTGGATCATGTTTTTGGGGTTCGGTCGACTGAACCTTGAGGGTCAGTTTACTGAACCGTGGTTGTTTTCATTTAGCGAGTTTCTAGTTTGTTTTTCAGTCGGCTGGGGGTTGGGGTTCAGTCGACTAAAGTGCTGGGTTGTGATTTTGGTGTTTTGGTGGTTGGTTTCGTGGTTTCCAATTATTGTTCAATGGTATTTAATTGATTGATTATGAGATTGATCGATTGAAATACTACTGGATCCTTTTTAGAGTTCGGTTGGTCGTGTGGTGGTTTTGGGAGACATGTCTTGGCTTCAGGTGTGTGTTTAGATACCGTCCTCATGGGTGACGTGCATGTTGGGATGTGAGTGTGATGCACGGTTGTGTGCTTGGTGGCTAGTGTGGGGTATGTTTAGACCCGTGGTCCCTTTGAGGAATAAGGGTGGTGTTTGTGTGACCACATGGTTTAAGGGGTTTAGCATTAGCCTTCAGTTTAGGCTTAGTGCTGTGAGTTATTGGTTGTCCCTTCGAACGGATGTCGGGTTTTGATGGGTGGCGTCATGTTATGAAGTTATATGGCTGTGTGCGTTTATAACTGGCTGTGTGTATTTATAACTCTAATTTATTTATGTACGGATATGTAAGTGAATTACATGATTTTGATATCGTTACGTGTAATGTGGTTTATGCTTTAAAACTCAGAGGTTTTATAGGTATGTATATATGGGTTCTGAGGAATAGACGCATGTGATGCATGTTGCATGAGTTGCAAGTGTTGTGTGAGTCGCGTGTGTAGCATGTGATGTGGTTCTGTGAATGTTAGTTCTGGCTGACGGTGCATTCGATAGGGCTGCGGTTCCTCGGTAAAAGTTCGTAAAGGTGTATCTGGTAGGGCTGCGGTCCTTCGGTTAAAGTTCGTGAAGGTTAGGGCTGAGATCCTTCGGTTATAGTCCATGAAGGTGTATGGTAGGGCTGAGGTCCTTCGGTTGAAATTCGTAAAGGTGCATTAACGGGAGCTGCGGTCCATCAGTGAAAATCCGAGAAGGTACATGGATTGCATGTAATGCATATTGGGACGGATAGACCAAACTTTTGTAAAAGAAAATGTATCAACGGCCTGCGGGAGTCGAAATACACGAATTGTTTTTGGGGCTCTTGTGAGTCCAATATGGTTTTTATCCTCGCTTTCATGTTGCTTGTGAAAATTGTTTTCTGGCTCTGATGTGTCTTGATCTAAAATCATTTTAAAATTGTTTTAATGGCTTGAAAGAGAGTCAAAAATCTGCACTTCGATTTCCTAGCATGTTTTTTTATATTGCATGCTTGTCTAGTTTCTGTGAGCCTAGGCTCACGGTGTGGGATAAAATATTTTCAAGTACCGATCACGCACGCTAATTCGGGGCGTGACAACTTTATCTTTATAATGTATGCCGTTCGGCGTTTATATACAATGCATGTATGTTTACTCTGAGAGTGTATTCTTGGGCTAGGTGCTTATATGGTTTTATGTGGGTGTTTTACATGACCCGGAGTTTGGGGCGTGACAACTTTATCTTTATTCTTGCAACCATAGAAGATGGAGTTGCTTAAGCTTTTTCTTTTGCTTGTTCTTTCTCTTGCTCAAGAGTTTCTTTTACTTATTTTGTTGCCTCAATCAGTTGTTGTTTCTCTTGCTTAAGAGCTTTCACTATTTTTTTCAATTTCACAATTTTCGATTGCTTTAAAACATTCTGTGTAATTTCATGCACTAAAATCTCTACCATTTGTTCAACCAACCTTTTTTTCTCTTGTTCCACCTCTGCTATCTTTTCTTGTTTTTCTTTCTCAAGCATCATAATAGTTTCTTACTGTGGAAATTCTTGTGTTGCTCGGTGAACAAAAAGTTCAACAATTTGATCAAGCAATTTCTGATTTTCTATTTGGAGCTCTTCTATTTTTGTTTTCGCTTCAGCAAACTTCTTTTCGTCAATAAAGTTTTGTGTTACTTGATAGGTAAATACGTCCTCAATTTGTTTAACCAATTTCTTGTTTCTTCACTAAGCCCTTCGATTGTTTCTTTCATCTTTTCATTCTCAGATATCTTTTCCTTCAAATCTTCTTCCATCTTCTTCATATTTTGAATTGAAGCTTCATTTGTTTTCAGAATGTCATTCAACATCTCAATTGTATATGTGTTTCACGATATGGTGATTGGAGCTGTATTGTCATTCAAGTGTTCCCTCAATTTCTTATTTTCCATTGTGAGCATTGCATTTTCTAATCTTAAAGAGTATAATGTTTTTCCTACAACCTCTCTTGTTTTCTATCTTTCAACTGCTCCTTTCTCAGCTATAAAGTCACCATGTCCTTCAACCTCATCGTTAGATTGTTTTTCGTCCTCAGATTTAATGAACTCAAAAAGTTTATTTTCTTCCATCGTTGTTTGGATAATTGAAACGAGCACCTGGATCATGAATGCAAAGTTGGTTGTGAAAACAAGCAGATAAATTATCTGTTAATAATAGACTGATATAGATAAATTTATCTGTAAAGAAATTATAACACAAATAAATTTATCTGTATCAGTACTTGTTAATAATAGAAAGATACAGATAAATTCATCTGTAATACAGCTACATCATAGATAAATTTATCTGTTAGTAGTTTTACTTACTTAAAGGAACAGACAAATTTATTTGTTCATTATTTATGCACAATGAAAGAAAAAGATAAATTTATCTGTGTTGTTTATACGTGATGTAAAAGCTACAGATACATTTTCAATGAAGATGATTTAGACGTGATTTTATAAAAGACAGATAATTTATCTGTTAATCACTTTTGCTTATTTAAAAGAACAGATAAATTTATCTGTTAGTAGTTTTCACTACTTAAAGGAACAGATAAATTTATCTCTTTATTATTTGTGCTTATTGAAAGAAATAGATAAATTTATCTGTCTTGTTTATATGTGATGTAAAAACTATAGATATATTTATCTGTTCAATAAAAATACTTTAGATGTGCTTCTATAAAAGACAGATAATTTTTATATTAATCATTTTTGCCTATTTAAAGGAACAGATAAATCTATCTGTTGACAGTTTTGCTTATTTAAAGGAATTAATAAATTTATCTGTTCATTATTTGTGTATAATGAAAGGAACAGATAAACGTATCTGTCTTGTTCAATAAAAATGCTTTAGATGTTCTTTTTTAAAAGATGAATAATTTATCTGTTAATCACTTTTGCTAATTTAAAAGAACAGATAAATCTATCTGTTGGTAGTTTTGTCTAATTAAAGGAACAGATAAATTTATCTGTACATTATTTGTGCATATTGAAAGAAGCAGATAAATTTATCTGTGTTATTTATATGTAATGTAAAAGCTATAGATACATTTATCTGTTCAATAAAAATGTTTTAGATGTGCTTTTTTAAAAGACAAATTATTTATCTGTTAATCACTTTTACCTGTTTAAAGGAACTGATAAATCTATCTTCTGGTAGTTTTACCTATTTAAAGGAATAGATAAATTTTATGTATAATCAATTGTGGTTATTTAAAGTTATTTTTACCTGATTTGCAGCAAGATCATTTAGTTCTACGGCATTTAAAGTAGAATCTAGCTTTTTCTACCTCCATTTTAACATTCTTGGCAATTGATGTGTTGTTTCAGGCTCCACAAGTGTTGTGTGATCACATACCCAAAACTAAGTAAAGATAAAGATGTATTAGTTTCGTGTAAACAGATGACATTCAATAATATAATAGCAAGAGGTTTGAAAGATGTATCAATAGAGCAATAACACATCCAGTAACTGTCTCCGGTTTGTCACATTTTTTATAAAGTGAGGAAATCAACCAGTCTTTTATTGCTGAAGACCAAGCATATTTCGTCATGTCTTTGACACTTTCGACGTATTCAATGAACACCCAGCTCAATGTTGGACCAGTTGTTGGAAAAAAAAGTGTTACACAAAGGTACAATATGAGCAGTCTTGCAACATCTAAATAGTCATTTTTTTTCTCCTCTTGAGTGCTTTAGTAAACTAGTTCTTCAGATTATTTGCTGTCATCCTCGGTTGATTAGGGAACCTTCTTTGGAGAAACTTACTCTGGGGTTTTGTCGTATGCCTTGACAGATTCATTATTGTTTGCCCAAATTTGATTCCAAAGATTAAACAGATACCTTTATCTGTAAAGCTCATTGTCTTTTGTTCCAATTTAAATTAACATTTTCCCCATATATATCTTCTTATTATGAAAACAACATTGTCATCAAACTTCTTGACATCTTGCTCCTGAACCTTGTCGGCAACAATACCTTCAATTAAAATCTAAAAAGGTGTTTTCTTTAGTTATGTTACTTGCAGGTAAGTGAAATTGACATTCTTGAGCAGTCTCACAGCAGTATTGTGAGACTGCTCAAGAATGTTAGAGCAGTATTGTGGGACGTAGTTCTCTTTCGGTCGGGGATTAGATTCTTCTTTTTTTGGTGATACCTTTTCAATCTTTGCTCTTTTAGGACTCGCTTTTTTTGAGGTAGTTTCAAGGACTCTCTTTCCTCGTACCTTGCCCAGTGCTGTAGTATATAAATTTATATGTTTCAATTGAAAAAAACAAACACTATATATTTGTCTGAATGAAACATGAAACAAATATATTTATTTGCTTTAAATAAACATGTTTTAAATAAGACAAATAAATTTATCTGTTCAACAATAACACATTAAACGTGAGTTCAATGAGACAAATAAATCTATCTCTAAATTTTAAATTATGCAGATAAATTTTTCTGTACACATTTAAATGTGCTTTCAAATGCACAGATAAATTTATCTGTTCATTAAATAACTTCTCACGTTGTTCAAATAAGACAAATACATTTATCTATTCATTTACATAACTTCTCACGTTGTTCTAACAAAATAGATAAATTTATCAATGCCATTTTAACGTTCTTCTAATCGTACAGGTAAATTTATTTGTGGACATTTCACATTATATTAACGATACAAATAACTTTATCTGTGCACTTTAAATATGCTTTCAAATGCACAGATAAATTTATCTGTTCAATTACATAACTTCTCACGTTTTTCAAACAAAACAGATAAATTTATCCGTTCATTTATATAACTTCTCACGTTGTTCCAACAAGACAGATAAATTTATTTGTGTCATTTTAACGTTCTTCAAATCGTATAGGTTAATTTATTCGTAAACCTTTTACATTCAGTTAACGATACAGATAATTTTATTTGTGCACTTTAAATGTACTTTTAAATGCACAAATAAATTTATCAGTTTATGTAAATAACTTCCCACATTTTTCAAACAAGACAGATATATTTATCTGTTCATTTACATAACTTCTCACGTTGTTCCAACAAGACAGATAAATTTATTTGTGCCATTTTAACGTTCTTCCAATCGCACAGGTAAATTTATCTGTGAAACTTTTACATTCTGTTAACAATACAAATAATTTTATCTATAAACTTTAAATATGCTTTCAAATGCACATATAAATTTATTTGTTTATTTACATAACTTTTCACGTTATTTAAACAAGACAGATACATTTATTTGTTCATTTACATAACTTCTCATGTCGTTCAAACAAGACAGATAAATTTATATGTGCTTATCTGTTCAGTCACAACACTGAATACGTGTTTATCTTTCTGTTTCGAACAATAAATCGTTTTAGTAGGTTAGGTAAGGTGAAGAATACGTGGTTATCATCACGTTTTTAATTGAATTTTGTGTTTATTATTTGAATTGATGAAAAGTTATGATGAAATGGAAGAGAAACCACAGATAAATTGTTTTCTTTGTAAAAGTGTACAAAGCTAATATATCGATATTGAGGAACAAGTAGAAACAATTCACTATCATCGCATTTTTAGTAAAATACGAGTTGAGCAGTTCAATGAATGAAAATTTATGATGAAATGAAGAACAAATCGCAAATAAATTCGTTCTCATTGAAAAAGTGAACAAATCACTGATAAAATCATTCTCATTGAAGAAGTGAACAAAGATGAAATACGTAAACTGAATAATTAGTACAAAACCTAACCTTAACGTTGCGACTTGATTGATTGAGTCAATTTTAGGCTTGAGTAGAAATTCGAGTTTGCGACGAATGAGTTTCAGTTTTTTCGAATTGCAAATGAGTTGAGTTGAGTACAATTTTTGCTTCGAATGTGAAATGAGAGATAGTGAATAGAATCATTATGTATCGTATCGTGCAAGTTAACATACAAAACGTGATTAGGAGTATTTTCGAGAAAACACGAATTTTTTAAATTTGTTAGATCTTGCGCGTTAAAATATTAGTTTATGAGCCTAACGTTGGTTGATGATGTATATATGGGCTTCTGGCTGAAAAGTCCATTTTTTTATTGTTTATCAAATTATTATACTTTTTGACTCTCGTGATTTGAAAACGTAAATTTTTGTTATAAAATTATAAAAAAAAATTCAAAAAAGACAAAAATAAATTAATAAGCCAAATTTTATGTTGCTTATATTTCGTTTTTAGTGAACTTTGTCTTTCTTTTGATGAAATTCTTTTACTATTTGGATTTATCTTGTCGAAATGATTTAGAAAAGTAAAAATATTTAATCAAAAAATTAAAAATTAAAAAAAAAACAGAAAAAAAACTAAATTTACAAAATTTAGCCCAAACAAGACCTCAATCTCCTCATTTAAGTTGATTTTTTCACTTACTTCCTCAGATATTCTTTATGGTTCATTTGATTAGCAAGACATTAATGAAAATGTAGGAAAAGAAAAAAATGAACTTCCGTAGAATTTGATTAGTAAAAAATCCCAAATAAATTGTTGGAAAGTGATTTTTTTGTACTCTCTTAAGTTTTTGAACTTAGTTTTTGATTTTCTATAAAATATATAAGAAAAAATTTATTTTCTCGTGAAAATAGAAATCAATTGTCTTAATTTTAAAAATTTCTTCATAATGTTTGCAAAATATTTTATTTTAGTTTGTAATATCTAACGACAATTTAGATAAATACAATAATTTTCTTATAATTTTTATTCTTATCAAACTAAAAATTTAAACTTTTCTATCATTTTTCTTGAAAAACACTTATCCTAATCAAACAAATGCAAGAAAATAAATTTTGTTTTCTTTTTTCTTTCTTTCATTTTACTTTTTACCATTTTCACTTTTCATCATTTTTTTTCTTTATATCAAACAGACCCTTATCATTTAATTCTTTGTGTGTCTCGTCCGAATTGCCAAACATGTTATTTGTAATCTAGACTTATTACAGTCAAGTCCTAGGGAATCTATTCAGTGAGATTTGACGCAAAGTTCAAAAATAAAAATTTTATTGCGTAAGGTCTATAAATAAAAATTTTAACGTGTGAGATTCAACCCATTAAAAAGGCATAATTTTTTTCAAAAATATCCATTAAACAGATAAATTTATCTATTTTGCATAACAAATAGATAAATTTATTTGTTTGATGTTTATCTGTTTGCATATTAATACAGATAATATAAATAATAAATTTATCTGTTAGCGTATTTATGATAAATTTATCTATTCAATAGGTATGTTTATATGAAATAGATAAATTTTTCTGTTGGTTACTAATGTTTATTTAAAACATATAAATAAGTATAACGTGGTTAATAGATAAATTTATCTATATTCTTTATATGTATTTTCAATAGAACGGATAAATTTATCTCTATTCTTTTTACGTACTTTCAATAAAAGATAGATAAATTTATCTGTATTATTTATATATGTTTTGAAAAGTATAAAAAAATTTATCCGTATTCTTTATACGTGTGCTTTCAATAACACAGATAAATTTATTTATGTTATTTACACGTACTTTTAATAAAAGACAGATAAATTTACCTTTGTTCTTTATATATGTTTTGAAATGAATAGATAAATTTATCTGTATTTTTTATACGTATGCTTATAATAAGACAGATAAATTTATCTGTGATCTTTATACGTGCTTACAATAAGATAGATAAATTTATCTGTATGTATTCAGAATAAATTTGTTTATCTATCTATCTGAACAGATAAATTTATCTGTGTTTTAAGGTATTTTTGTCACAAAAAATCTTATACACATTAATAGATGACCTTGTACGTTAAAACTTTTATGAAGATGGATCTTATTCATTAAAAAATATTAAGCTGAATGAAAAATAATAAATAACTTATAAATTAGATTGTTCACTAATTTTTTGATCTATTTAACATATACGCACGCTTGAAAAATAAATCAAAAAAATACAAAAAAAAAAAAAATAATAATAATATCGAATATCACCTATATGGTCGGCCGGCTATGAAAGCTTCCTTTCACATGGCCAAATTAGCTATTTGAATAAATTTCCTTGTATTTTGCACGATGTGATCTCTTATTCCTAAAATTTGTTACATTAAGTCCCTGTTTGGTAACATTTGTATTTATTGTTTTTTGTTTTTATTTTTAGATTTTTTATAAACTACTAACAAAACATGTTTTATAATTATTAATTTTTTTTTCACAAAAATGTAAATAGTTTTTAAAAATTTATTAAATTCTTGTAAACAGAAAAAAATCGTTTTTATTTGTTTTGTAAACAAATTTTTATTCTATTTTTTTTTCATCACCTCTAACAACTATTTTTGGCCAACGTTTTTGACTACTACTTTCGGCCACCCCCTCCGGCCATCATCTCTGGCCACCTTCTTCGACCACTACTTTTAACTATCACTTCTGATGACTATATACGGTCACCACCTCTAACCACCACATGCGGCTACCGTCTCTAATCACCGTCGCTACTTCTTATTATCATTAATGGTTACTACTTCCGGTTACTATATCTGACCACCACTTTTTAAATATCTATGTGCCAAATATATTTTTATTTTTTATTTTATTAATAAAATGTTATATATATGGATTGAATTCAATTGGCAATTGTAATTGATTTTTGAATTCTATTGGCAATTCAATTGGCCATTCAATTGGCAATTGAATTCCAGATTCAATACCATTCAATTTGATTCAATACCAGAATTCAATTGGCAATTTAATTCTGGTGTAACCCCAAGAGAGAAGTTCTATATAAGAACTTCTCTGATTTTTCTACAAACACAAGAAAAGTATACAGTGAGATTGCAAGTTGTGCGAGCAAAAAGACAGACGAGGTACGTTCGAGTATCCGATCTTTGGAGGTGTTCCAACGTTCGGGTTAGCTATTTTATCCTGGGAGAGTGACGCCGGTGGAGATACCTACAACACCCTTGGTAGGCAGTGAATAATTCTTAAGAAAACTGCGTTTGCAGGACTCGATTTGCGTATTATATTCACGTTATTTTCTTTATTTTTAGATTCCTGTAATTTATATATATTTTTAATCGTTGAAATTTTGTAATCATGTATTTTCTGGACCATCGAGTATATCTTGTGTTATATTTCCAATAATCTTAAGAATAATTCATTTTTTTAAAACATGCTCGGTTCGGGTCTTATACTTTTTTTACCAGAAAATACGTACAGAAAACGTATAAATACACATTTATATTTTTAACATGTTCTGTGAATATATTCTTGTTTTATAGATTCAATATTTTCGTTGCAGTATGGGAACAATTATCTTGTTCAGAATAATATGTTCAGAATAATCCGAATTACAGTTTTGGTAAACATATTTCAAAAAAAAAAAAATCATGGTTTGCTTTCCGCCATCACCCAGTCGCCTGTTCTGAAATTTGAGAATTCTGGATGGTTTGTGTCGACACTTTTTATTTGTGTTGACACTTTTGGCCTGCTTGTGTCGACACATTTTTTATTGGCGTCGACCATTTTTTCTTCTGTTGGTGTTTAGTTGAATCTCTCGATTCATTTGTGTCGACACATTTCTCTATTTGTATCGACACCTGGCTGTTTGTGTCGACACCTGGGTTGTTTGTGTTGACACCTTTTCTGTTTGTGTTGACACTTTTTCTGTTGATGTCAACCCTTTTCATTCTGTGTCGACACCTTCGCTGTTTGATGCTTAATAGAGATCCGATCGGCTAAGGCCGTAGGCAGTCGTGCACGGCTGACCTTTGAAAGGTTGAATGGTTCAGCCTTCTGGGGCCCGAGAGCTAAACAGTCAGCTTTCTGGTAGGCATATTGGGGATGATCCTGACACATTCGAAAGAATTTGCTATAAGCAATGTTGCATACTGTTTAGGTTTCGAGGTCAATCCCCACTAAGTGTGCTACCCTCAGACTCCCGACTAGGGGCGTGCCCCTAAGAACCCCACTAGGGGGCATGGCCCCCTAAAACACCCATCAGGGGGCGCACCCCTTGGGACCCCGCCGCATGATAAAATATGTTTGGAAAAATTTAGTTTAGATTGTTAATCTATTCTTATTGTCGATATTGTAAAGATCTAATATGTGAATTGATCTTATTACAGGAAACATGTTGACTGAAAAATAAGTTGCTCCTATACCTGGTGTTTCTATTATTCCATTGTCTCACGTGAATAAGCCAGGAAAATTTGAAGGAGGAACTGACTTTAAGAGATGGCAATAGAAAAATGGTGTTCTATCTCACCACTCTAAATCTGACCGGATGCCTGACCGAGAAAGCTCTAGTTGCTGATGAGAAAGCAGACACTCAAAAATTAATGGCAATTGATAATTGGAAGAATGCCGATTATTTGTGCAAAAATTATATTTTGAATGCTCTAGATGACTCATTGTATTTTGTATTCAATGAGGCAAAAACTGCTAAGAAATTATGGGAGTCCTTAGATCGAAAGTACAAAATTGAAGGTGTCGGGTCCAAGAAGTTCATAGTGGGTCAGTTCCTTGATTATGTGATGAAAGACTCAAAACCTGTGATGGTTCAAGTCCAAGAGTTTTAGATTCTAATTAATGAGATCAAAGCAGAAGGGATGTTACTGAGTGAAGCATTCCTAGTGGCTGTAGTCATCCACAAGCTTCCTGAAAC
>JAULJZ010204425.1:0-19273 GCA_032270985.1 Heliamphora pulchella
TTATTGATTTGCATATATTTAATATTCGTTGTTTTGATTTATTAGAGGGTGCGATCTTATATGAGTCTATATTCTCGGTGAGTTGGATAGCGATATTATTTATATGACAAATATTAATTATTGACGGAATCTACGTCCCAAAAGATCGGGATTAACGATACTCCCATAAGGAAGCTTATAAGTTTTGATCGGGCCAAACTTTGCAGGTGGATTTAATTATTCGGCGGTCAAATAACAGAAGGGTTTAAAGAATATCAAGATGCTGATTAAATTAAATTGTCAGCAATTAAATTTAATTGACGGGTATCGAAAATTTTAACGTGGGGATAAATGGTAAGCATTTAACAACAGGAGCTCAATACTATATGGTCTTGAGATTATGGGTCAGAGTGTAATTATAGTTCTTCAGTGGTGTGAACTGTAATTTAGTGTTTTATGAAAATTACAGAAACTGTTGCTGGTTTTCCATAATTGTAGATACCGCTAAGAAGTTTGCTTAATTGTAGAAACTGCTGATACGTGTCTGTATTCCACTGGAAGTCTTACTCATAATTACTCTCCAGATCCCTACTGTAGCCCTATATATATGCGGGTAGGCTGAACTACTTTCATAACTTGTCTTCTAAAGCTAAAGTTGTCTTGGTTCTGCCGGTACCAGTTCTTGGAAGATTATAGTCCACACTATATCCAAAAATAGCATAAGAGAATATAGTAGAAGATCTGATAGGAGTTTCAACTCGGATTCAAATCATAGTTGAAGATTTGACTGGTAAAAAGGTATTCTTCTAAATTAACTTCGGATGCACAGGTTTTATTTTGATCGTTCGTCATCAAAAATTTTATCTGGAGCCTATTTTGGCGATTGCCCGTCTAGTTAATTTTTTATCGAAAATCTTTTGCAAAAATAATGATCTTGGTAGTCTTAACTCCAACATCAGCACCTTGAACAATCATGGATGCTGCCTTCAACCTTTGGTTGGTATTAATTGGGAGTTGATGCAACTCATCGTTGACCTGTGACCTTCTTTGGGAAAGGTTTTGGTCATATCCAATCCTTTATGCGATTTTAGCTATCCTATTCTTAGATGGTTCACAGAATTTACTAAAAGTTTCAACAAGTTGAGAAAGTCCTTTACTTGCTCCCTCGTAAGCTAGCTCTTGGCCTTTTCTTTGTACTTATAGTCAAAGAACCTTGGGCTGTTGGGGTATGCGCTACAGCAATTGACATTGAAAAATCCATGTCAACTACATTAAATGTTTATGGTGGGGATTCATTCCCAATATCACAAATTCCTTCATCTTTCTCAAGATTTGTGTAGACACTCTAATCTGACCAAGCCGAATCTTAGGCACTCATTTCGAATGCACTCAAATGAAGAAAGTATGAGAATCATACCCAAAGATACTCCCAAGCATGTAAAATCACGAATATGGCTCAAAATCCAAGAAAATCACCAAAGAACATCCAGGCTGTGACTTTTATGTCACGGCTGTGAACTTTTTACAAACCCTAAACTAGGTCGTAACTTCCTTTGTCATGGCCGTATCTTTTTATCCTAGCCGTGACTTTTGAAAGTTGCAGCTGTCCTTTTCATCACCATAAAGGTAGCGACCGTCACTGTGAAAAAGTAAAAAGGTTGCGGTCGTCACTATTACCCCTTTTTGGATAGATAGCAGCATCTCAGAGAGGGTCTGTATTACTCACCTTACTTATAAATAGGCGGCGTTTCCAAGCAAAACAAGAAGAAAAAAAAACCTAGAGGTCCAAACTCTGCCCAAATACTCCCCCACTCGATATTCTCCCATCCATTCTACACTTTTTGAGTCTTGTTCGTGGCCTTGCTTGCATTGATTGGCTTGGAAATAACATATTTTCACCTCTGAGGGATCATTCGAGGCGGATATTCACATGAGTTAACCTTAGGACCCACGACTCTTCTATAAACCTTCATTTTCTTCCCCCGAAGGTGTCGTGGATGAGATTTTCATTGTTTTTATTATTTATTCACCATTTATTTTGATCTAAGCAATGTTCATTCAAGTTTTCATTATCAACACCGTATTCGTAGTTCTCTGTTTCGTATATTACAGTTATTTTTATTTTGTTTCGACGCTCATAAGAACACTGAGCACTTCAAAGGCTTTTCGAGGTTCTAGAACATGACGGCCGCGACCTTTTAGTGTCACAACCGTATATTTTGTTAAACTTATAGTCACGGCCATGAATCTTATGCACATGACCAATACATTTGTGCCTTATTTTCTCACGGCCGCAACATCATATTATTATGGCTGTGACATTTGTTCCAAGGCTAAAAATATGAAAACTCCCTTCAAATTAACTCTCTGGTGTTTGTTTATTTCAAGGTTTTATCTAATTTTATTACTCTGTTTAACATTTTTTCTTTTCTGCACCTCGATTTATTTTCTTATTGGATAATGAACGATAGATCCAGCATAGAACAAATGGGCTGTGGTCCCCGTTCTACACACCCCCATCCCTGTACGTTATGTGCTTATAAACACCTAGCGGCTGCGACCTTTCAATGTCACGATCGTATGGTTTGTCAACATCACATTAATGGCTGCCAGTTCATTTTCAACGGTTGCAACTTTTATCTCCATATTTGTCACAACCGCCATATTCTCTTACTATGGCTGTGAGGTTTTAAGAGGTCAGTGACATGAAAAATGTATTTATGTACTATGCTATCCATTTTTTCCACTCAATGTATCCTGTTTAGAATTATTGCTCGTATATAGGATGAAGGATGGTGGATCCAACCTAGAATCAATAGGTTATAGTCTCTGTCCTACACATCCTGTTCATGTGAGTCTTTTTAAATCATTGTGTAATGTTTATACCCTTTTTATACCCTTAAAAACCATAATCACGACTTTTATTTATCACGGTTGTGAGATTTTTCATTTTGTTCTTCGCGGTAATCTTATATTTTTTGCTTTGGCCGTGAGTTTTCTGCATCTTCAGTAGCTTAAATATGATGTTTAAGTCTCTTCTATTTATTCTGTGTAACTTGTACATAGCATGTTAGAGATAGAAATATTGTTGCATGACCCTTAGGCTCTTATTTGTTCGTTTTAGCTTTTCTTTTCATATTTTTCGCTTTGCTTTGCTTTAATTTGCTCAAACGATACATGTAGCATATCTAAAAGTAATAATCAAGTTGCATGACCTTAGGATCGTAGTTAGGTTTTTTTTTTAACTCTCTTTAACTTCTCGTTCTATATAGGTTACTTTTAAAAGGTTTACAACAAGAACTAATATTGACAAAGTAGAGGCCAGCTTCACGGTTGGACAAAAAGAGTGCCTAACACATTTTCTTTTCGTACCTTAACCCCAAAATTTTATTTTTCTCTACTTACGTTTTTTAAAAGACCTGCAGTCTTTTTTTTCCTTGATTTTTCTCAAAAATCAAGTGGCGACTTCATTTTTCTAAAAATGATGCTCAGATATATATCTTGGATTTTCTTGTTTTGAAAAAGAAAAAGATTTTTTTTATAAAAATAATAGATATTCGGTGCATCCCGTGAGACTGCTACAGAGATCTAGAATGTACTGGAATTTAAGTATAAATTTCAAGACCAAGGTACAAATAAGTTTTTAATTGCAGAATACTTTGATTTTCGTATGACTCAGAAAACATATTTTAGACTAGAATTATGACTTGCAAACTGTTGTTAACAATATCGTTGCCATGAACATTAGTCTTCCTAAACCATTCCAGGTTAGCGTTTGCATAAGGTAGAAGATTTTTCCCTCGAACAGATTCAGATGCATCTTCATAATGAAAAGAAAAACGGATTAGAGATAACAAGGGAGAAATTTTGTACGAGTCAAATGTTCACAATGTTGAATCTGGTACTGGTGTTAATCGCCCCACCAACAAAAGAAAGAGAAACAATAAGAAGAAGAACGACAGTGTTACAATTGTGGAAAAAAATGTCATCGTGCAAAAGAGTGTCGCTTTAAGAAGCAAAAATCATCTACAAATGCAGTGGAAGAATCTTTTGTGGCAATGGTGACTAAAATAAATATGGTAAACACCTCTTCTGGATGGTGGTTTGATTCTGAGGCTAAGATTCATGTGTACAAGGACAAATCAATGTTCAAGACATATGAAAAGATAGATGGCCAAAAAGTGCATGCAAATGGGAAACCATGATTGTGCCAATGTTAATAAATTATCATGATTCTTGGAGGCAGACAAGAGATTGAGCTTAAGGACCCAGAAAGAATGAAACCTATGAAGAGTTTGGGCCACCTTAGTAGGGTAGCCCATGACAACTCAGGCCCAAAAATTACTATTTTACTAAAATATGTCAATTTTAATAACAATTTTTTGAAAAGGTTACTGTTGTTTCGAAAAGACACCTTTGTATTTATAAAATCAAACCCGTTTTATATTTTAAAAATCATCAGAAAATTTATCTCTTTTGATTAAATTATTATTTCTATTAAAGAGAATTTCATGAAAGTTATTCAATTTTGGTGATTACAGTTCTTCATCAAAAAGCTTTGTTGTATCATGTGAATGATTTTTTCATATCTCTCCAGCAGACTCTAGTGGGGAAAAATTATGTTTAAAAGAAAGTACCTTCTTTGGATACGCCTTAAAGCTTTGTTTAAAAATTCCAACATCTACTCTTGCACCAAACAATAGAATGTGAATCGTTATTCCTACCTCATTTCATTTCAGATCCATTTCAATCTGAATTTCATTTATGTTAGAAGTCATTTCATTGAACCAAATACTACCAAAATATATTAAAATGATAAATTCCATATACATGTTACGGCCTACCATTTTGGCCATGCTAAAAGTGAAAATATTTATTATTATTAGTGGTGACAGAGTAAGTTTTCCAAGGTAAAAGTCACATTATACTCATCCATGAGTAGTAAATTTACATGTATCTTCGGTCCTTTGCGGATTACGTGATATCAATTTTAATTCAGAAAAGTCAAACTCAGATTTACGATTCATTCCAAATATTCATTCTAAAGGAGTAAAGGTGCAACTCTTTGTTCGTTTAAAATTATTCCTGTGGATGCATGTTCTATGGCCCAAGGAATGGGCTTCTATGTTTTAACAATTATTGGGAGATTTAGTGAGTGGTCTATTCTGAATACTTATTTAATTAGAAATATTTATATTTGTTTATTTTTTTGACTATTTTATAAGATTTTATTTTTAAAAATATTAGTATTAAATAATTTTAACCCTAGTTAATATCTCTCTCTCTCTCTCTAAGTGGTGATATATATATATATATATATATAGAGAGAGAGAGAGAGAGAGAGAGAGATAGATAGATACATACATACATACATACATATACATTTTAACTATATATATATATAAGTACAAAAGTTATATTTTTTTTATTATTTTAATTATTCATAATTAAAACTTGATTTGTATTAACGCTAATTGAGTGTAAATTAATTTTATTTCTGATCTCGTATTTTTTTGTTTTTATTTAACAATGCTATTTTTTTTGGTCATAAGTTTTTAATGATAAATTATTATAGAAAACGAGAACCTTCTCATTTTTTACATGTAAAATAAGAATTTCTCATTTTCTGAATGTTATTTTTTTATTATTATTTGTGCAATGTTAGTACGTTGTACACTATTTCTCATTTACAACAAATGAAAAAATTTTAAGTTTATATCGTATTTGTACATTAAACACTAATTTTAGATTTTCAATGGTAATTGTCAAATTTATTATTTTAGATTTTTTCTTATTTTATGTAATTTCTCTTTTTTAGTTCAATATTGCGAATTTCTCATTTTCAAGAAATTTTTCATTATTTAGTGAAAATTTTTTTTTCATTTTTTTTTTTAAAAATTTTTATATTTATTATGAATCTTATTTTATAGTTTATGATGAGTGGATTCTAAAAATGTAAATAATTTTTTAAAACTGATCATCTATATAAAAAAGTTATAGAATTTTAATTTAAAATATAAAAGTAAGCATTAATGACATGTCACCAAGAGTATTTATTGATCACTTTAATAACACAATACGTGGTAAGTAAAATTATCTATGTTATTGATAACTTTTAATTAAAAATAAAATTTTATAGAATGGTTAAAAGTGAATAAAACTTTTTCTAAAACAAGTTAGAAAAAGGTAGCCCTAGTATAATTAACTCATAACTACACCAATAATATTAAAACCAATAACACTATTTACCTATAGATAATTTTTATACAAATTGATGCAGAAATAATCGGACTTTCATTCATAAAGGCATTTGATTATTGAAAAATCCAACAAAAATAGTAGAGACGTAGTCCAGCGTTAGCAAAATAGGCTCGGAAAGCCCATGTTCAATTGAAAATGGCTCAACAAACGAAACTCATTGCTATACCATGACTGAGGTCACGTTTCGAACAAAATTCATTATTTGGGCCATCAAATCTTCAAAATTATCGTTTTAGAAAATAATTGATTTGTTAATTACTTGTTCTTAACAAATCCGTTTTAGGCTAGGCTTTTTCCTACTTTCTTATTTTTAATTCTAGTTTTCAAATTTTAGGCTAAATTAAACCTTTCCATTTTTGGTATTTTTCATATTTTCTCTTATTTTCTTTGCCAAGCAAGTGTAGCGTTTTTCCTTTACGTTTTCTAATTAGAAGGAGATTTCACTGATTATAAATAATGGTTGTAAATCTTCGGGCAATTCAGTTTTTGATTGAATAATAATATATCCTGCGTATATCTTTTGCATTTAATTTCGGTATTTTTGTGAATCAACAGGTTAAAGAAGGTTCTTGTGTTCGGTTTTTATTCTTGAATCAGCGAATCTAATTTGTTACCCATATTTCTTGTTTTTTGATTTCATTATGAATTAACGAATACAGATTCTTATTTATTTTTCACGTTTCTGCTACATCATAAACTCAGCCATAACGTCGGTCAATAAAGTCACCATTACTACGGTCTCAAAAATAGTCTCAAAAGTTTATTTAGAATTTAAAATCGAAAAATCAAATTTACTTTGGTGTGTGCATCTCACACATTTAAATGAATTTCATCAATTTATTTCAAATTATGAAAAAAATTCTAAAATTGTTTCTTAAGTATTTATCTTTTGTGCATAAAGTCACGTCTATGATTTAAATTGAAAGTAAGTATGATATGAAGCAAATTAGAAGTCAATTTTGGAGAATCATTAAGGCGATACGACGTAGTACTTTCTACAAATTAATAAATAATTGTTACCTATACCATGTGGATTCTATTAAGTCATCATGTCTCTATCATAAAATTTGTCTCGAGTATCACGTAGAATTGCTACATAAGGAGTGCTTGCCAAAGCTACTGTTGGTAGTTTTTAGATTCTTACTACGAATTTTTAGTTATAAACTATAAGTTTTTGCAAACATCTATAACTTCTGATATAACTTATAACTATTTTTTTTATTTCAGCTTTAAACCATAATATTTACAAAATACTTACAATTTTTGCTACAAGTTATAATTTATAAGGCACTAATTTCAATAATATACAAAATACCACCATAGTACTCTTGGATTGCCGAATAAGTACTCATAATGTGGGCTATATTTATAATAAATTTTATTCATAGACATCACTTTATGAGTAATTTTATGTGTATAAATTTTGGGTCATGTATTTCCATTAAAATATTTCGGTGTATGTAGCATCCTTTTGATAAAAGATTCAACAACTTATTGCTTGCAAGAAAAGAAAACTAATTTAATAGACACATAAATTTGACCAAAAATCTTAACAATTGAGTAAGAATGAAACAAAAATTCAACACATCCAAAGAAAAACAAAAAAGAAACTATAATTTATTGAGACTTTGTTGACTTCCTTTTAAAACATTCAACTGATCATCATGCTTTCATTGACAAAAAGAAAAGTTTACGTACATATATTTAAATAATAGAATCAATTACGTATCATTAATTGTTACTAGTAAGAACGTTTATTATTTTTTTTTTTTTAAAAAAAAAACATATTTTTACCGGAAAAAATTAATAATACGTAGTTGTTCGAACCGTTGGTAAAAAGGTTGTGGGTATTTCAATTGTACGAATACAATTCACAGATCTTTACATGGGCGCCCTATCTACAATCAGTTTGAGATGTTCTGCCCTTTGAGGGTTTTATATTCTATGATCCCTTTATACAAAGCTTGTCGGTTGAGGGGCATGGTGCCCAATCCTTTGTCGGCGGCCTGGCTCGGGTTGGGACTCCTGTCGCCGCCGTAGGCCGCCGCCGCCACCGCCTTCCACGAATGCTTCTTCCGATACCCTTTGTTTTCAGAAGACGGCTCGGCCACGTCGTCGGCGAAACGGACCTTCTTCTTCGGATGATCTTTGCGCGATTTTACTACGTACGTCGTCGATCATAAAAAGGAAGAAAACAGAACAAATAAGAAAGAGCGAGAGAGAGAGAGAGAGAGAGATGGCGCGAAATGAGTTATTATTATAATTGAAAACGAGTAAGAGGAAAGAAAACCCATATTACCCAGTGGATGAAATCCAACCTTCTTTATCAAGGTTCATCTTTATAAGATGATCATAATGAGAAAGAAAAAATGAAATAGTTTGATCATGTGCACACAACGTTTGGGATAGTTTCTTTTTTAATTAATTTTATTTATATTAACCTAAAAAATATATATTTTAAAATTTTTCTCGTTATAAAAAATCTGAAATACTAAAAAAACTTCCATAAAAAATGAGAATAAAATTAAAATTTGGCCAAAAAGATCAACTTCAAGACGTTTATAAAGATTTGTTTTAAGATTTTAGTAAAATTGTTTCAGTTTTAGTCAAATGATGAAACTTCTTAAATTCGTTTAATCCCGATTAGCTGGAAATTCAAAAGATTTAGATGAAGAAATAAAAAATTCAAACAAACGAAGAAAAAACAACTACCCAAAAAGCCTTTACATTTACAAATCACAAAGCTACCCTAAACATAATTCTAATAGAAAAGGGAAAAATAAAGATAAGAAAAGAAAAGAACTTAAAGAAGCGAGAACAACATACCCAATTCAAATTCAATCTTCTTCATGAAGTCTGAGAGGAAGCGCTTATGAACTTGATGAGCAAGAAGCACCACACTTCCAGACACGGCAAAAACTGCGACGAACCCGGCTCCAATAGATGAACAATCCATCTCTCCCCCTCACTTCCTCAATCTCTCTCTCTCTCTCTCTCTCTCTCTCTCTCTATATATATATATATATATATATATGTTTGTGTATATATACAGAAGGTTGTATTATATGGGTTTGGATTAAAAACTACAAAAAAAATAGACATATATTCTGCATGCAAATATGAGAAAGGAAACACCAAAAGGAATGAAGAAAAGAAGGGATAGAAAGGAGATGCATTTTCAAGGGAGAAGATAAGGGAGTTTGAAAAAAAGAGGATGAAAGATTGGGATGTGTGTGAAAGTTGGAAATTCTTTTAAAAATGGGGTTTTGGGCGGAGGTTCCAACGACTCTTTCTCGGAAGGTTGATTGTAGAAGTACATATAATCAATCACCACCCACCATGCCATTGACTCTCTCTTTTCATGACCTCAAAATCATGTCCTTTTTTTTTCGGTTTTCGATATTTCATATTTTTAGACCCAAAAGCAACGGTTCAAGTTCTCATCTATTCTTGTCTTCTTTTATGTGATTATGAAATGCCATGATTGTCCCCACAAAAATAGTTTGAGAACTCAGCTGGTCAACTCATAAATGGCACTGGGCCTGGGCTGAGCCCATCGTCTGTGACGTTGGGTGTGTTTGGAGTATCAATAAAAATGTATCAGATTATATAAGACATAATATTTATATTCTTATAATAAGTTCTTCTTAATTTGGTGAATTTTTTTGAATTTTTATTTTCAAAAAAGTTCAAAAGTAATTTCATATTTCTATTATTTATGTTCTTTTCTAAAATAGTTAAAAAGATTTGAAAAGTAAATCACAAATTCTCAATCCTCTTACAATCCGTACATGATTCACGTACAATGCGTGTGCCACGCCCCAAACTCTGAGTCACGCGAAAAGTCACAGAACAACCATAAAAATCGCCCAACACCACAGATGAAAACCCAAAAGCCCAAACAAGGCATAAAATCTTTGTAAAACACACTACCGAAGATTTATTTAATTTAAAAACGTAGCTAAGAAACTACAATTACAGCCCATAAGCCAAGCTTTAAAAAAAATAAAATACATGTTTTGAATAAGAAAATCTTTCGTTTTTAAAAGAAGCATAGGCCGTTCCAAAATCTAACTCGAAGTACCAGAGTTTATATGAAACAGAAACCATTTGAAAATCTGTTTTGTAAGCCGTTGAACCCAACAATGAAAAACGTAGTAAGGAACTACGAAAAACAAAAACCAACCCTTGGTTCTCTCGAAAGCATAAAACATGCGTACATTCACAAGAATAACATAAGTTTGAAACATGCTACAACCAACATGAAGCATATACAGAAAGGTATAAACTACCTAACGGAGACCAACAATAGGGTCTATCATCAGCCACCTCTGGACACCTCAACCTATAGGACCATGTTTACCTGAAAAGGTGTTAAGACAAAATCCCACACCGTGAGCCGAAACCCAATAGGAAAAGACAATAAAACTGTAAAATAGGTTATATAATTATAAGTATATAGGCTCAACCACAGGAGCCAAAAAAGTTTTTCCAACCCAAAATCACAAGTTTTTCCATCAGGCTAACATGGGCCTCAAAACGGTTTTACTTCATAAAATCTCACATTTCCATCCTTAAAACCATGCATATAAACAAAGCAGATAACGTTTTCACAGTTAAAGAAAAGCAGTAATCAAAACATTATTTTTTCACTCGGATCACATATCGAGGAACGATAAAAGATATTTTTCACTCGGAACACACACAGTAGAGGAAAATAAAACGGTAAAATCAGTAATAAAACTATATTCTCTACTCGGGCCACACTGCCGACGAGAAAAGATAAAATGATTCCTATATACCGACTCCGTCACAAGGGGACAGAGACAGAAACTATAGACTCTCGTCCATTACCCAATCCCTAAGCATCATAGGACCGGTTAGGTAACGACAAGTTCTATACGGAGCACTACAACGTAACTGCTGACTTTACGGTCTAAAACTGAGGAACAAAAGCACCCACACACCTTCTTTACGGAAACTACCCCGAAGGACAAAGGTACCTACTCTGTGCACGTTTTCGGACTTCCACTGAGGGCAACTCATGCCAAATACCCGTTATCTCGGTACATCTAGAAAATCATTTCACAAAAATCAAAACGTTTCCACATTTGTACAAAAGATCCATCCATCAATATGGAGATTAAACAAACATATAGATCCATCCATTAACATGGAGATCAAACAAAAAATATTTTCAAAGATGAGACTCAACCCCAAAGGTTAGCTCAAAACCTCCAAAACATGTTTTTCAAAGTTTTCTCAAAACTCCGTTTTCAAACTGTCCTTTTGAAAACCACGGATATCCATTTGAAAAACATAGGACCTCATAGTTCCATCGGATAAACATCACACGAGGAAAGCCAGATCCAAAAACATCAAAATTCTCAAAATTGCCCAGACTGATCGATCGGTTAGAAGGACCGATTGATCGGTCCCAAACCAGCTTCGGTTTCTCGAAAAACAGGTCAGGTTTTCAATACAAAAACATGTGTAAACATGAAATTAAAACCTCCAAACACCTGTTTTGATATGCACGGGCATACACAAACCGAAAACAACCACAAAACCTCGAAATAAATGATCAAAACCCGAAAGGGATTCTCAAAATCCGATTTCATCCAACCGAAACGACGAAAAACGATTTTAAACCAAAAATCCGATTTTTTGCACATAAACATCCATTTTGAAAACTATACATATCCACAAGTTCATAACATGTAATAAACCAACTAAAAGCGAACAACATGCTTTTTATCCAAACAACGTGGTTTAAACATGAAAAACAGCCTTAAAGCATTTTAGGCAATATCACTCGGTGAAAACACCTATAATTGCATATATCACCCTTAAACATCTTTATAGTCTAGGATCCTACCTCATAGGGTCACAAACCCGAAGTTTTACCAACCGGTGAAAAGCCAAAGCCACAGCAACACAATTTCATTCGGATGAAAGTGAAGCCCACGGCGAGTACATCAAGGATCCGCCTTCCAATCATTAAGAACCGAGCTTGAACACACCCAAAGCCTAGAGAGAAGGCAGAGCTAAAGGTTTAGGGTTTTTGGAGAGAAAAGAGGAAGCTTATAAAACAAGCTTTGCACAAAAACCAACCTGTTCCGCCGCTTTTAAAACATTCTGTTCGAACAGACCGATCAATCTGTCTCTTAATCGATCGATCGGTTTCCCATTTCACTACACTGCTATTCCAACTTTAAATGATGATATCTCCCTTGTTCGAACTCTAAATAGGGTCATTCTTGTGCTCAAACTGAAGCACCGGAAGTCTACTTTCCAATGGTTCAAACCTCATATCAAAATTCATTTTGTACAAAGAGTTATAACCAAATTAGTAAAGGTATGCCACTTTTCTTCACACGCTTTTCACATATTTTTATCCAAACATGTCTTAGAACCTCGCATTCTTTCCCGAACATATCTTTCACGCATATCCAAGCTCAAGACATTCATCAAGGTCATGTTTTAACTCTTACCCCCATTAACACTTAGTTATTTTGAAAATGAAATAGGTCGGGGTCTCACAGCGTGGCTACAACCGCTAATGAGTTTATATATTTACTTTTATACGATATTTGGAGTAATTTTGTTATGTTGTGTTTGTGTCAATTTGGCTTGTACGATGGAAGACATTGCAATGACATGAAATACAACTACATTAGCTTTATACAGTCAATATTGTATAAGTTTATATCAAATTAAAAGTAAAATAAAAAGTTATATGTGATAAGAGTCGAAGTATACATATTTAAGCCCTTCAAAGTGCACTTTTTGAGTTCTTTAACCTTGTAACTTGATATATTCTTATTATGCCATTTTATGGTTATGGGTCGTAAAAGGTGAATGCATGAATATAGTACTAAAATAGAGCCTTAAACCTCAAAGGTATGAAGAAAGTGCAATCCTTACGAGTCTACCTCATAAAAGAGGGGCAAATAACCATCTTGATTCATTCTACCAACCAGGATTTAATTCTGCAGAAGTGGTCAGATAGCTAGAATGGTTCATTCGGGGGCAACTAAGAATTCAAGAAACCTGCCCCAGCATCTATAATTCTGCCTGAGCACATTTTGACGAGAAGTAATTAAAGATTGTGTTTTTATTACCTATTTTGGCCTAAGGCTGGATCTAACCTTTAAAAAGGTTCATTAACTTCAAGTTAGGATTGTCATAGCTTGGGGAGAGGCGAAGAAACATAGTTTTAAATAGCAGTTTTGCGATATATAGCGATAACAGTCGTGGTGTAATAGTATCAAAAGTATCGAATGATAGGTATAGGGAATCGGGTGTCGCGGTCGTGAATTTTCTAAAATCATTAACATTAATTCTAAAACACTATTAGTTTTTTTTTTAAAAAAAATCTATTTTGTTTAAATATTATCACATTTGAATCAATATCTTGAATTTATATATATATATATATATAAACATATTATTACTCAATACAGATATGAAAAAAAATTACACATGCCAATAAATCAATAAGTTTATACAATTAAAAAAAATCCATTGATGAATCTTAAAAAATAGGCTCTGTATAATAGTAATTTATTGGAGGCAAAACTTTCAAGATCATTATTTTTGTAAACGATTGTTGATAAAATAATTGGACGAGCAATTGTCGAAATGGGTTCCAGATAAAATTTTTGATGTCGAATGATCAAAATAAAAATTCGTGCCACCAGAGTTAATTTTAGATGAATTCATTTTCGGTTGATTCTCCAACTATGAACTTTTGATTCCGAGTTGAACCTCTGATCAGACCTTCTACTGTATTTTCTTATTCGATTCCTGAACGTAGTGTGGGTTACGATCATTCGAGAACTCATACCGGCAGAACTTGGTCAGCTTTAGTTTTGAAAACAAGTTATGAATATGGTTTAACCTACCCGCATATTTATAAGGCTACAGTAGGAACCTTGGGAGTAATTATGATAAAGACTTTTAGTATAACTTAGATACGTATCCAGCAATTTCTGCAATTAAGCAAATCTCTTAGCGGTATCTGTAATTATGAAAATCTTGTAGTGATTTCTACAATTTTCATAAATCACTAAATTATAGTTCAGACCACTAAAGAACTATAACTACACTCTAAGCCATAATCTCAAGATCATCTTGCATTGAGTTCTTGTTATTAAATGCTTAACTCATCTCCCCACGTTAAGATTCTCGATAACCGCCAATTAAATTTAATTACTGACAATTTAATTTAATCGGTATCTTGAAATTCTTTAAGCCATTCTGCTTAACTTATTTGATCGTCGGATAATCAAATCCACCTGCAGGGTTTGACTCGGTCAAAACTTATAAGTTTACTTAAGGGGGCATCGTCAATCCCGATCATTCGAGACGTAGATTCCGTCAATAATTAATATTCACCATATAAATAATACCGCTATCAACTTATCGGGAATATAGTCTCATATAAGATCACACACTCTAATGAATCAAAACAACGATATTAAATATACGCAAATCAATAATTATTTCAAAATTAAGAGCATAAGCACTCTCATAATAACCTTGGGGTGTAAATTAATTTATATAATTAGTATAAAATTAATTACCCCATTGTGTCCCGTTTAATACACACAAAATGTACTAGTACAGAGAGTCGGAACAATAGACAACGCTATTATCTGTTCCCCGTAACCAAGACAGTCCTACTAAAACTCTGTATACAATCGTACCGATGGTATGTCTATTTTTATCTAAACTGTGAACAAATACTTATATTTTGTAAGAACCTAAAATCTGGTCTTCTGTGTGCAAACCGTACTCTACACACCAGATTAAATATTGACAAAATATAGATTATTCATGCATAACATTAAAGAAATGATATTGCATACATTGCTCATTAAGATTCTCATAAAATAAAAAAATTAATTTTATTAAAATAAAATTAAATACTAAAAACATGATTTTTAGTATACAATCCTAACATTTTTTACATATGATACTGTGAGACCTGGACCGGTCTCTTTTTGAGACTTATATATGTTTGACGTGTTTTTGCATATATATTTTTGCGATGTATGATTTATTCATTTTGATGCATGTTTACGTTTAAATAAGCATGCGAGGTTGGTTCCCTGGGTTGTAGGGAGTTTCTGTGCGAATTTCAAATTTTTTTTAAAAAAAAGATATTTTTATTGGCCTATAAATATCAAATTTTTAGATATTTGTGGTGATATTTTGGAAAACTTAGAGACTAAGTTTCTTTTTCTCAAATCGAAACTTCTACCTTCTCTCTAACTTCTCGGGGCCCAGACCTTGATTTTTGACAAACCAACTGTTGATCCTTAGTATCGGCATCGAGGACTACACATCCATCCGGACATAATTTCATTCCGGCGAAACTCAGTTTTGCACGTGGATTGAGGCGTCGAGCTTTTAACTCACCGAGGAAGGATCCTAGACTGTATAACTGTTAGAGGGTACTACGTGTAATCATACGTGTTTTTACTATTTAAAAATGCATGAAAAGTGAGTTATGTTTCAAAGGTTAGATTTTGGTTCAAAATCGCTTATGGGTGGATTTCGGTTGGAGGAAATGGGTTTTGAGGCTTTCCTTTCGGTGTATCTTGGTTATTTTGGGTTTGTGTATGCCCAAGGGTTGTAGAGGGAGTGTTTGGTTGGTTTAATTTGGAGTTGAGAAGTTGTTTCAGTAGCTTGGGTTTATTTTTCACCATCGCCTGTAGCCTATTCTGAAATTTAAGAATTTTGGGTTTTGTGTGGACACATTTTCTGTTTGTTTCGACACAATTTTCCTTCTGTTGGAGTTGAGTATTCTGTTGTTGTTTGTGTCGATACAATTTCTGTTGGTGTCGACACTTTTTGTCGCTGGTGTCGACACATTTCTGCTGGTGTCGACACTTTTGCTTTCTACATATGTTGTCTAAACTCTCGGTTCTTATGTGTTGACACTTCTGCTATTTGTGTTGACACCTCCATTGTTTGTGTTGACATATTTTCTGTTTGTATCGACACCTCTGCTGTTTGTGTCGACACATTTTCTGTTGGTGTTAACCATTTTCTTCCTTTGTGTGAGAACAAGAGTTTTGAGATTGAGATGAGTTCTATGAGCCTGTGGGGTCTTAGAATGGGATGTTTGCCCGTAGTTTTCAAAAGAAATGAGGTTTGAAAACGAGGAGTTTTATGAAAGTTGTGAAAATGTGTTTTATTGGAGGTTTGGAGCTAACCCTTGGGGTTGAGTCTCAACTTCTAAAATGTTTTGGGTGAAAATATGTTTTTACATGTTTTGTTTGATCTCCATGGTTCATGGATTGGATCTGCTTATATACATGTGTTGTACATCTGTTTGTGGGTTGGTTTTGAAATGTTTATCCATAAATGTACCATGATAGTGGGTTCGGTTGAGTTGGGCTTCCATCGCTCCTCGGTGTAAGTCCGAAAACGTGCACAGTGTAGGTGCTCTGTACCTTCGGGTTAGTCCCCGTAAATTAAGTGTGTGTGGGTGATTTGTACTCTCGGGCTCAGGTCACGTAAATTAAGCAGTAGGAGCTCTGTACCTTCGGGCTAGTTTCCGTAAATTGAGTGGTTCGGTTGCCTTCGTTAATGGCGTCGTTGTCGTGACTCCGTATAGAACTTGTTATTACTAAGCCTGTGGTTCTAGGGTATTGGACGAGAGTCATAGTTGTTATCTTTGTCGATGTGGCAGAGTTAGTACATAGGATTATATTTCATCGTGTCTCCTCGGCTGTGTATCCCGGGTGGAGAATGATGTGTTTTTAATGCTTTCCCTTAACTGTGGCATGATATCTGTCAAGATTATATGTCTGGTTCCAAGGATAGAAAATGTGAAGTTTTCAGGATGGAAAACTTGTGGTTTTTGAGAGAAAAACCTGTTTGACTTTTGTGGTCGAGTTTGCTCTCACCATATGATTGCATGACCTGTATTTTAGCTTTACAGTCTATTTTCTATTGGGCTTCGGCTCACGGTGTGAAATTTTTGCTGTAAAACCTTTTTAGGTGAGCACGTGGAGTTGACTTAGTTACTGAGGTGATGGAAGACTTGTGGTAGTTTTTCCTTTTTGAGACTTGTACTTTTACATGTGGCGCCTGCGTAGGCCGATTTTGTACGCCTTTTGGTGATCTACTTATTCATGTATGAGAATGCATGTTTATTGTTTATGAGAGCTGAACTTGGAAAATCTTTTATTCAACTGTTGTATCTTGATTTCCAACTTTAAAAAAAACTATTTTTTTGCTAAATGGGTGTTTTGGTGGGCTTTCACGTGACTTTGGTGTTTGGGGCGTGATAACTTGGTATCAGAACTTTGGGTTTGAATACCTAAGAGCCATGGGAAAGAGGGAACATCACCTCATCTTGTGAGGATGTGCATATGCTTGATTGCCTGTGTTTTAGCTTCTGTTAACATACGCATGATAGTTTGTTTATGTAGGTATGGAGGTTGAATCTTGGGATCGATTAGTCTTACCTTCGGGCATTTGGGTTAACATACTTGGGAGCCATGTTAGAGACGCGTTTCGCGAACATGATTTCTAGCTAGAAATCTGAGTAAGTTGTTCAGAGTGATGAGTCTTTCTTGTTTGGTCTCCTCGGTATGTGAGATGTGATGACATGATATTAAGTGGCTATGTGTTAGCATGCTTATCTGTCTTTTACGTTAGCAATAACATGTTGTAGGATGCTTACCCTGTTATGTTGCTTTCTTATAGAGTTATGTCTACGCGGGGTGGACGAGGCCATAGTCGAGGCCGTGGCCGTGGTTCTGGTCGAAGGGACGTTCCAGTCCCAGATGTTGGGGATGCTAATGCACTCCAAGGACCTGTTGCTGAGGGAGATCTGTTAAGTGAGATGGTCGGCTCCATCCGACAACTGGCTGAGGCCGCTAGGGGCAGGGAGAGTATACCTGAACCGAGGGCAACGATCGCAATGCACGAGTTTTGCCATTTGGACCCTCCTACCTTTTCTGGGGATCCCAACTCCACGGTTGCCACTGAATGGCTAGAGCTGATCACCAGGATCATGGACACACTTCAGATTGAGGAGAATGATCTGAGGGTTACTTTTACTGCCTTCCAGCTGAGGGGGAGTGCGCATATGTGGTGAAAGTTCACCAGGACTACAGTTATTGGCACGTGGGAGGCATTCACAAAGGTATTTCTAGAGAAATACTTTTCGGCGACGCTGCGAGATCGCTACAGAGAGGATTTCCTATTTTTGACTCAGGGGACGATGTCAGTGGTGGAGTATAAGGCTGAGTTCACCAGTCTGTCTCAGTTTGCACAAGAGATCGTACCTACTGATAAGTTTCGTGCAAAGCAGTTCGAGAGGGGTTTGAGGCCCACTATCAGAGATAGGGTGGCGGCATTCCAGATGCAGGTCTTCATAGAGTTGGTACAGATGGCCATGAAGGTGGAAGACACTCTGAATGAGACGCGCAGAGATAGGGACAGTCGGGGTCAACAAGGAGGGGAACATGCACAGTCTCAAGGGCACAGGGAGAACAAGCGCCGACGGACATCTGGTCTAAGTTCTCATCCGGTGGGGTCGTATCCGCCGCAGTCTTCTGCATCCGTGCCGCCCATAATTTCAACGGAAAGGTCAGAGCAGAGGAAGGAGTCTGTCTATTTTAGATGCCAACGGCCAGGGCATTGTGTGGCAGAGTGCCAAAGTCTGACGCCGGTTCAGTCGCAAGTGCAGGGAAAAGGGCCAGTGGTGTGTTATGAGTGTGGCCAGTCTTGGCACCTCCGTAGGGATTGTCTCATACAAGGGAGCACAGCAGGAGCTTCTGTTACTCTATCCGCTCAGGGACGCCAACCATCTAGATTTACTGAAAGAGGCGCCTCAGTACAGTCGGGTAGACAGTCTACAGTTCAGGTTCACAGCGGACAGGCCAGAGCTTATGTTCTAGCAGATTCCCGTTCATCCAGAGCATCGGTCGTGCCCGATGCTGCTGCTACCACCTCCATGATCAGAGGTACTCTTCTAGTCTATAGATCATGGGCTAGTGTTCTTATC
>JAULJZ010204446.1:0-19273 GCA_032270985.1 Heliamphora pulchella
TGAAAATACTCAAGGGAGATCTTGAGGAGTGGACGTAGGCTAAGATCAAGCCGAACCACTATAAATCGTTGGTGTTTAGCTCATCTTTTGATTTTTACTTAAATACACTTTTGAATATATAATTGTCTGGTAATATAAAAAATCAAAAGGTTTTTCAGAAAAAGAATTTAATCTTTATTATTGATAAAGAAACCCAATTCACCCCCCCTCTTGGGTTGCCTTGTTCTAACAGCCATGATGATCGATGATGCCCAAGAGGAGGTTTACGGTGGTCGTTAGCATTAAAGAAAGGGTTGCTGACGGTCTTAATGTTAGTTAGGGGTAATTTTGGTATAACAAAAATAAAAAACTTAGTGGAACATTAATTTTTAGTTGAGACTTATTTCAAAATAAGTTTTTTAAATAGAACTTAAGCTAAAATCTCTGTATTATAAAAACTTATCAAGAAAGATAGAAAATTAGATGGTTAGATCATATTAATTTTAAAAAAATTATATTCTTAAAATTATATTTATAGTTCATTTTTTAGAATAAATATGATTTGACTATTAATATCTGACAAGTTCTATTTTTTATTCCATAAAAAAATGATTTAAATTATTAAAATAAAACTTCATAAATATTAAAAATAAAAAGGATACGAGGGCCACAAGCATAAATACTGCCTTCTTAGCGAAGGCCTCAAACAGAGCAGGGTCGGCGATTCAACGGCCAGACTCTTTTCATAACGAGACGGAAAATCGCAAGCCTAAATACCCCCGTTCGTCGGAGGTGAAATTCTCTTTCAGGTACGTATAATTTAAAAATATTTGAATAAGTCTACTAGCTTTCTAACTCGGCATATAGTAGCATATTCTAAATGGTATAATTCTGTTTATGGTTTCACACAGACTTAAAACATCAGATACTATAATTAAGTTATTAATTTGTGCCTTTGTGGAATTCAAGATTGGTTAATCATGCGTTGAATGTAGTTGATTACTCTTCAAGACGTAGAATAATTATCTAAGCTCATGAAAAGATTTGAATCCATAAGTAAAACTACATTAAAAACCTTCAGATGTATTTTGTTTTTAACTCATTCCCGTTGAATTTGTTGTAGTTTTCTGTAATATCTCCATGTAATTAACCAGAAACTATTCCTTAACTGTCACAGGTTGGTGAACAATGGGTGCCGGCGGTCGGGTTTCTGTTTCTCCTCCGAGCAAGAACTCGGAATCCGATGCCCTTTGTTGGCGAGTTCCTTACTCAAAACCTCCATTCACTCTTGCCGAGATCAAGAAGGCTATTCCGCCCCATTGTTTCCGGCGATCTGTTCTCCGCTCGTTCTCCTTCGTCGTTTACGACCTCATCATAGCCTTCCTCTTCTACCGTCTCGCCACCGCTTACATCCCTCTCCTCCCTCAACCCCTCCCCTACCTTGCCTGGCCAATTTACTGGATCTGCCAAGGATGTGTCTTGACCGGAGTTTGGGTCATTGCCCACGAGTGTGGCCACCATGCCTTCAGCGACTACCAATGGCTAGACGACACTGTTGGTCTTGTCCTCCACTCTGCCCTCCTTGTTCCCTACTTCTCTTGGAAATACAGCCACCGCCGCCACCATTCCAACACTGGTTCCCTCGACCGCGACGAGGTGTTTGTTCCCAAACTCAAACCAGCAATCCCATGGTACTCCAAGTATCTCAACAGCCCACCTGGCCGAATCATCACAGTTCTTGCCACCCTCACTCTTGGCTTGCCACTATACCTCTTGTTCAATGTCTCTGGCCGACACTACGATAGGTTCGCGTGCCACTACGACCCCTACGGCCCAATTTACTCTGACAGGGAGCGCGCTCAAATATACCTCTCGGACGTTGGTGTTCTCGCCACCAGCTACGGGGTATACCATCTGGCGGCGGCAAAAGGACTAGCTTGGGTGGTGTGCATTTACGGTGCGCCTTTGCTTATCGTCAACGGGTTTCTCGTGCTGATCACGTGGTTGCAGCACACCCACCCAGCATTGCCACGCTACGATTCCTCTGAGTGGGACTGGCTGAGAGGAGCTCTCGCCACCGTCGACAGGGACTACGGGATCCTAAACAAGGTGTTCCACAACATAACCGACACCCACGTCGCCCACCATTTGGTCTCGACGATGCCTCATTACCATGCAATGGAAGCCACCAAGGCTATAAAGCCGATTCTTGGGGACTATTATCAGTTTGACGGGACTCCGGTTCTCAAGGCACTCTGGAGGGAAGCCAAGGAGTGTGTTTATGTCGAGGCCGATGACAGTGACCAAAGCAAAGGAGTTTTCTGGTACAAAAACAAGCTTTGATGCGACGAATGGGGGGCGAAACTCGGTGAAACGAAATGGGAAGGCTCTTGTTTTTTCTCACCAGCGAAGATCCGCCTTCATTTCCTGGTAATTTTAGGATATTATTGCTCTGTACTGAACCTCTATTTCTAGATCAATTACTTATGTTGGTCACTGAGAGTGATCAAGCTAGGAAGAAATGCAAACTGGGAGTGAAGTTTGGGATTATATGTGATCACCACTCTGCAATGGTGTCAAGACTTTTGCAGCAAGTCTGATTCCTTCGGGTGTAGTAGAAGTTATGAGTTGGAATTATTTATATATAATTATGAATAAGATGAGATTGGTAAGGAGTCATCAATCCCATGATTTTTTTTTTTGTGAGTATAAGGGAGTGTTTGTTCATGCTTAAATTATAGCTTTCAATTTATACTTCAACAAAATGTTTAAAAAATCAAAATATGGTTATAGCTTTTTGTTTATAGCTTTTAATTCTAAATTAATAAATATCAATTTTACTGCCCTAAGTTGTCAAGTTTACAACTTTAAACACATTTGTAATTTCTGCCTAAAGTTATGACAATTTTCAGTTATAATCTATAAATAAGCTCCTCTTAAATATGTGTATAAAAGAAAACAAAATACAAATGGATAAGGGGTTAAGTTGTTCCAAGTCCAATAGACAAAATACAATAATATAAAGCGAGTGATTGGCAAACTACTTGTCGCGCTCCAAATTCTGGATCACGTAAAACATCCAATAACAATCATACATAACACTAAACCCAATGTTATAGTCTCAACATAAAACATACATGCATTTAAATATATATCGTCCTCAGACTTACAACACGTGGTTCCAACACTGCTAACATGTAAACATATATGGTTCAAAAGAAATAAAAGGAATATTACAAATCTTTCGCCCCTCCGACACCTCCAATTAACCTGCGTGACAGGTACTTGAAAAAAATTTCAAATTCCACACAGTGAGTCAGAACTCAGCAGAAACTAGACAAACATGAAATAGAAACTAAACATGCTAGCGGAGTAATGCTAGCGGTGTAATATGTATGTTTCGACTCGCCTGAGCCTAAAAAACAGGTTTAAAAATAGTTTTTATATCACGACTCACAAGAACATTGAAAACAGTTTGGAAACAGTTTTGTATACATACTAATATGCTACAATGCTTTACATGCAAAGATTGACTCCTATGAGCCTTGACTCTCACAAGCCCACATGCAACATAGATATAGGTACATCAACTCGCACGAGCCTCAAAGAAAACATGTATATGTATGCAGCACAGGTATACATATATATCGACTCTTACAATTCCCAACAACAGTTCTACGATATCACGGTGACAAACACCCAACACAAAGACTTTCTTGGACTTTTACCGAAAGACTACAGCCCCATGTACCACACGGTTAACCAGAGTTAACCTATGCAACACATGTAACTCACGTGACACACGCCACCTATACGACGCAACATATGCATTCCGCACAACGCACCACGTGCAACACACACGACACATACCTCTTTAGGACTTCTTTTTCGTCATTCAGATACTCGCACATAGATGCATCGTTAGGATTCCTTTTTCATCCTTCCGATTTCTACGCACGCACACATGCATTGTTAACCAGAGTTAACGTTCATCGAACCACTTTTTCATCCATAACACATCGGACCACTTTTCTGTCCACATCGGACCACTTTTTCGTCCACACACATATAAATAAAATCAGAGTTTTATATATATAAGGACCGCATATCCGCCCCACAACGTGCATGAATAAAACTAGAGTTTTAAATGCACAAAATCATATAAAACACTACGTTTCACATAACGACTGATGTCCTGTGTTGGTTTTTTGTGTTATTGGTTGTCCGGGTGAGAGGATGGGTCGTCTAGTTAGTTGTTCAGTTGTTGGTTTCCTACACAGAACATCAGTCGGCTGGACCCCCATCTAGTCGACCCAAAAAGGCTACTAGAATTTTGCAAAATTTCCTTAAAACACAGGTCAGTCGACTGACATCCCAAATCTAGTCGACTGAACACCCTCACTGTCGATCCAGTTAACTGAACTGCCCAGTTCAGTCGACTAACCCCTGGCAGAAACTAATTTCGAGCTACGTGTCCAGCCATCTCAATCCCAAATCGAAGTCTTCAAACTCCCTTCCAACACCCTCGGACATACCCAAGCCCTCGACTACCACAGAACCTCGAAAGGAACTCTCAAAACCCCATTCCATCCAATTGAAATCAACTAAAAATGGTTTTAAACCAAAACCTAGCTTTTGAAACAAAAAACGATTTTCATGCATTTTTACTCAGTAAAAATACATATAATTATACGTAGCACCCTTATAAGACATGAGAGTCTAGGATCCTACCTCGTTGGGTTAAAAACTCAACGTCTCGATCCACATGTAAAATTGAACTTCATCAGAATGAAATTTTATCTGGATGAAAGTGTAGCTCACCTCGAAAATACTAAGAATTCGCTGTCTGATTGTCGAAAATCGAGCCCCAGGCCCATGAGAAGTTAAAGAGAAGGCAGAGCGTTTGGTGAGATTTCAAAACTAGAGAGAGAGAAGATATTTTGAAAATATCTAAAGATAAATATTTATAGGCTCGTCAGAAAATATCTTCTTTTTTTTTAAAATTCGCATCACAAGGCCCAACGGCCCTGGAAATTAACCCCACATGCATATTTAAGCCCAACCATGCACAAAACGCATATGAACATGCTGAAACAAAGATAATAAACAAGTGTCGAAAAACACCAAAAAAGAAAACAGGTCATGGTCTCACAACTCTATCTCCCTTAAAGGAGCTTTGTTCTCGAAATTCGGCACAAAGTCAAAAAGAAACAACCCTGTCGATCACCATCGACACAGGCACGAGAGATGGTCAGCCAAACCATTTCTAGGATATGGTCAAACAAGGTCGTGCACTATAAATAATGGCTAACTATCTTAAAGACACGGGATCTACATCCCATCCCAACCTCACAGGCTCACCAACTGATGTCTCAACACCCAATACTCACCCCACGGAGTCCATCACCAACTCCCAAATAGATGAAATGAAGCAACACAAAGCTCCCATGCTAACAAGAACATTGGCCCAAAGTTTGCATACTCATAAAGTACTTCTGTTCACTGGAGGAATAACTGCATCATTAGGCACAACCGGTGCCTTGAAAAAACTAGGATCTGTGAGGACATATGCTCGACCCTATGTCATCCTGGTCTGTCCTCCATACCCTGGGACTGTCGGCTGTTGTACAGACTAAACTGAAGCACCGCGGTCAGTCATCCTAGAGGTCTGCACTGCTGGCTGCTAATAATCTCATCGGTCCTACACCGGTGATGCACCTGCCGTGCTCGGCGCACTGCCTCCCTGAGGATAGTTTTTGGCAATATGCCCTGGCTGACCACACCCAAAACACACTGGCGGCTCCCTCCACTGTAACCGAACCGGCACCGAACTCTGAGGCTGCTTCGACTGTGGACAATCCGCTACACGATGCCCAGGCTGCCTGCCCCGATAACTAATCAACTCCCTCTACTCTGGCCTCCCAGATGAGGTCACTGATGGCGTTGGTGCAGAAAACTGCTGTCGTGACCTAGATGGGTGAAGACTAGGGCTAGAGGACTTCTGCCTCTTGCTGGAGCGTCCACCTGACTGAGTCTCCATCCCACCATGCGGTGCTCTGACCTCCCTGGAACCTCGAATCTCGTTCAAGGTATTCTCGATCCTCGCTGCTGACTCCACCAGCTCTGTGAAAACACGCAGCCCCATCACTGCCACTCGTTCTCTGATCTCCAGCCTCAAGCCCCGCTCAAACCTCATCGACCGCAACTCATCTGTGCCCACCAACTCTGGTGCAAACCGGGATAGACTAGTGAACCTGGTCTCATACTAAATAATGCTCATAGCTCGCTGAGTGAGAGCATGAAACTCCTCTCTATATAAGTCCTGCGAAGAAGCCGAAAAGTACTTCTCCAAAAAAATCCTTGTGAAAGCTGCCCACATGCCCTCCACAGTATTCCGGGTGTATTTCCACCACTCGTGAGCATCCCCTCTCAACTGGAAGGTAGAAAAGGAACCCGCAAATCGTCATCCACAATTTGCAATGTATCGAGGATCCGAGTCACCAGCTCCAGCCACTCTGTAGCCACTATAGGGTCAGTATCCCCAGCAAATGTAGGAGAATTCATACGTTTGAACTCTCACATCGCCACCGTTGCCCTTAACTCGGGCTCTCTACCTCTCCCTCTAGAGGTCTCAACTAGTTAACCAATAGAGCCAACCAGCACACGCAGCAACCCTACCGCATCAACAGGTCCTTGGGGAGCATTTGCATCCCCAACGTCAAGGATAGGCACATTCCCTCGGCCAAAATCACAACCACGGCCTCGTCCTGTTCTCGCAGACATCATGTCTATATGAAAAGAAAATAGAACATAAGATGCAGCACATAGCATGAATATAAATGCTAACCACATAAGCATGCTAACACATAGCCACATAGGTTCATGCTAAACAAACCCCACGTATCGCGAAGAACCGACAAGAGCAATGCGTCCATTTGGATAACCTGCTCAGATTCCTTGCTAAAAAATACGTTGGCCAAATGCATTTCTAACTCGGCTTCCAAGCTTGTTAACCCAAATGCTGGAAGGCAAGACTAATCATTCCTAAGATTTAACCCCCATGCTCAGATATACACAACATTCACATACTCGTAAAGCTATCATGCTCATGCTATCAAAACAGCTAAACACATGCAATCAAACACACTCAATCAATTTCACTCGGTGATGCACCCTCTTTTCACGGCTCTTAGGTATTCGAACCCCGAGTTCTAATACCAAGTTGTCACGCTCCAAACTCTAAATCACATGAAATACCCAACAACAACCATACATAACACCTAACTCAATGTTATACTCTCAACATGAAGCATACATGCATTTAAATATATATCGTCCTCAGGCTTACAACCCGCGATTCCAACACGGCTAACATGTAAACACATATGGTTCAAAAGAAACAAAAGGAAGATTACAAATCTTTTGCCCCTCCAGCACCTCCAATCAACCTGCATGACTGGTACTTGAAAAATATTTTAAATCCTACACCGTGAGCTAGAGCTTAGCAGAAACTAGATAAACACGAAATAGAAGCTAAACATGCTAGCAGAGTAATATATATGTTTTAACTCGCCTGAGCCTCAAAAACAGGTTTAAAAACAGTTTTTATATCACGGCTCACAAGAATCTTGAAAACAGTTTGGAAACGATTTTGTATACATACCAATATGCTACAATGCTTCACATGCAAAGATCGGCTCCTACGAGCCTTGACTCTCATAAGCCCACATGCAACACAGATATAGGTACATCGACTTACACGAGCCTAAAAAAAAAAGGTATATATATGCAGCATAGGTATACATATATATCAACTCTTACAAGCCGCAAAAACAGTTCTACGATATCATGGTGACACACACCCAACACAAGGACTTTCTCGGACTTTTACCGAAGGACCACAGCCCCATATACTACACGGTTAATCAGAGTTAACCTATGTAACACATCCAACTCACGCGACACACGCCACCTACACGACGCAACACATGCATTCCGTACAACGCACCACGTGCAACACACACTACATATGTCTCTTCAAGACCTCTTTTTCGTCCTTCAGATACCCGCACACAGATGCATCGTTAGGATCTATTTTCCAGCCTTTTGATTTTTACGCACAAACACATGCGTTGTTAACCAGAGTTAACGTTCATTGAACCACTTTTTCGTCCACGGTTAACTAGAGTTAACCTTTACCGAACCACTTTTTCGTCCACAACGGACCACTTTTCCCTCCACATCGGACCACTTTTTCGTCCACTCACATATAAATAAAACCAAAGTTTTATATACATAAGGACCGCATATCTGTCTCACAACATGCATGAATAAAACTAGAGTTTTAAATGCACAAAATCATGTAAAACACTACGTTTCACATAACGACGCCACATATCCCGCCACGACACTACATGCCACACAACCCGACATTCATTCACCTAGACGACCCATCCTCTCACCCGGACAACCAATAACACAGAAAACCAAAACCTAACCCAAAGGCCAACACCAAACCTCCCACAACACGATTTTAGCAAACGTTTTCACAAATTTCGGCTTTTTTCCAAAACTCGCTTTTTTAGAAAAGAACTTGGGACCCAACACGTCTCGCACCCAACGATGCACCAACCGTGTACCAGCACCCCGCATCTAACCATGCACGTCAATCATGAAAATGACAACAAAACCTGAGCAACTCCCGAGGCCACCACACAACCCCCAAGGGCACAACACGACCAACCTCAACTAGAAACGACCCACACCCCTCTTCAAGGATCTAGTCGACAGAACCCCATAATTCCATCAATCGAAAAGCCACAAAAGGAGAGCCAGTCGATCGAACTCCATAATTCAATCGATCGGAAAGCTACAACGCAACCACCAAAACAACAAACGCCCCCACATAGGACATTAGTCCACTGGACCTCTATCCAGTCGACCCAAAAAGGCTACTGAAATTTCGCAAAATTCTCCCAAAACACAGGTCAGTCGACTGACCTCCCAAGTCCAATCGACTGAACACTCTCATTGTCAATCCAGTTAACTGAACTGCCCAGTTTAGTCGACTGACCCCTGGCAGAAACTGATTTTGAGCTACGGGTCCAGCTATCTCAACCCCAAATCGAAGTCTTCAAACTCCCTTCCAACACCCTCGGACATACCCAAGCCCTCAACTACCACAGAACCTCGAAAGGAACTCTCAAAACCCTATTCCTTCCAACCGAAATCAATCGAAAATGGTTTTGAACCAAAACCTAGCTTTTGAAACAAAAATCGATTTTTCATGTATTTTTACTCGGTAAAAACATATACAATTATACATAGTACCCTTATAAGACATGAAAGTCTCAGATTCTACCTCGTTGAGTTAAAAACTCGATATCTCGATCAATGTGCAAAATCAAATTTCGTCGAAATAAAATTTTTTCCGGATGAAAGCGTAGTCCACTTCAAGGATACTAAGAATCCGTTGTCTTATCGTTGAAAATCAAGACCCGGGCCCCCAAGAAATTAGAAAGAAGGCAAAGCGTTTGGTGAGATTTCAAAACTAGAGAGAGAAGATATTTTGAAAATATTTATAGACTTGCTAGAAAATATCTTTTTTTTTATTTTAAAATTCGCATTATAACGTCCAACGGCTTCGAGAACTAACCCCACATGCATATCTAAGCCCGATTATGCACAAAATGCATATGAACATGCTGAAATCAAGATAATAAACACGCGTCGAAAAACGTCGAAAAAGAAAACGAATTAGGGTCTCACACTACTGCTAGTTGTTTTTAGTTTCTTATTACTAATTTTAGTTATAAGTTACAAGTTTTATCAAAACACTCATAATTTTTGCTGTAATGTATAATTTTTTTTTAATTTTAATTACAAGTTACGATTTTTATTAAACCCTCATAATTTTTACTACAAGTTATAATTTATAAGTTATTAATTTTAATAATACTAAACATTACCAAAAAAGACTAAAGAGTCTAAAAAACTTGCATAGTAAGATGGGTTTTATAAGTTTGAGCTCTATCTTCCAAATGATACTTGTTTATAATGGGTTTTACATGTTTGGTTATAGTTTATTGTCGAGTCAATTGCCTTACGAAACTTCAAATTTTTCGAAGACTGACTGACCAAATTTAGAAATATTAGCAAAATTTTTAAGAGAATTTTGAGGGAAACAACATATCACGAAAGAAGTGGTAGCTGGCCCTGGGTTTTATTTCATTTTAATTTTTTTTCTCTCTCTCTTGAGTCCTTGTTTGGCTTCTCAAAAAAGCTGGTTTCTTTTTTTTTTTATTTAAAAATACAACTTTTAAGTTGTTTGGTTTTTTAAAAAAGCCCACTAACTTTTTTTTTTAATTTCTTAATCCAAGAAAAAGAAAGCTTATATACATTCTAAATACCCTAACTTTTTTAGTTTTATCCTAAATACCCAAACTTTTTTTAAACTAAAATTACTATAATATTTTTAATTAAAAAGTCAACCATTTTTCACAAAAATAAAAAAGTCGTGCTAGTATTTCAAACATTATAATTTTAAAGTAAAAAGTAATGATATATTAGATATTTTAATAAAAAGTAAAAAATGAAAACACTACAATTTAAAAGTAAAAAATAAGGGTATATTAGATATTTTAATAAAAAGCAAAAAAATAAAAAATTTACTATAAAAAACTATCCCTAAATAGCTCAATTTTTTTTTTTATTTTCTAAAATAATTAAACATCATAAAAGTCAAATTTTTTAAGCATCTCAACTCTCAAACTATTTTGTAAACCGCTTATAAAGTCTAAACTATTAAACTACACTACCACCAAAATTAACTATGAATATTTTTATTTTTAACTAAAAATGAACATTGGAATTTAGTCACTTCATTTTTTTTTAATAAAAATATAATTTATTCAAATACTTAATAATATCTGACTAATTTAATAACTTACATATATAAATAATTTATGCACTGAAAATAATAAAATAAATAACTTGAATCATCAAATGAAATCATTTTGAGCCCAAAATCCGGCCTAACTGGATCAATTAATTTAATTCATTATTGGACTGTAATAATATATTTTCAAAGATACAAACAATCCAATTTTAAACTAGCGAACGTGGCATTAATAATTCAGTAATTCTGCATACAATGGGGTGCTTGGGAAAGCTAATACTATTAGTTTTTAACTTTTTACTATTAATTTTAGTTATAATTTATTCTAAACACATACAGTTTCTGCTACAAGTTATAATTAATTTTTTATCTATTTCAATTACAAGTTACAATTTTTACTTAACACTCATAACTTCGGTCACAAGTTACAATTTATAAGATACTAGTTTCAGCAATTCCAAACACTACCATAATCAAATACAACAGTCCAATTTTTAAACAAGTGAACATAGCATTAATAATTCAATAATTCATTCTATATACAAATAATCAACTACAAACTAATTACAAAAGCTACCTGGATCATTCATAACATGTGAATTATTATTATTATTATTATTATTATTATATAAGGAAATGTTTGAATGAAAAAAAAAATATCATTAATACTCATTAAACTAATGATGCATCCAATAATATTTATACATATTATTATATAAATATGTATATAAAATTTATTTTTATCAATATAATAAAACTAAAATACAATCATATATATGATACCTAATTTTCATTTTTTACTTCTATTTGTTTTTTTTATTATTTTTTAATTCTAATTATTGATCAATATTATTATTTTAGTAACTTATCATGCAAGTTTTATTAGTATTACTTTTTTAAAAAAAAATTAAAAATATCTTCTGATAAGACTTTGTATTGGTCCCGCCGCCCCATTACTTTTTTTTTTTATCATCCCGATAATAAATAGGATAAAAATAAGAGAACACACTCCTGCTCTAACCTTGCCATTCCTATGAGAGAGGCCAAAGATGGAAGTTTTTAAGGCGGCCGGTGTTTCAAGGTGAGGCGGTTTATTACTACGGCAATTGCGCCGCAATATGTCGCCAACCAATGGGAGGTAAAAATGTTATCTTCTAGCTGATGATCAAATTGGAATTCGATTTAGTGATCGTTAAAAAAGAAATTTAAAATTGGACTAATTGAGCTGCCTCTCAGGGTTTGGTAAAATCGGACAGGTTGAATAAAAAAAATAAAAATGATGAAGTGATTGGTTGTGGGTTATATTTACTTAACTCGTATCAACTCAAGCTAATTCACCTATAGTGTATATTAGCCATTGTATTCATACATACGACGAATTATAACTTTATATACATATTTATATAAATTTCTTATAGTTTATAAAAAAAACAGATTAAAATATTTATAATTTTAATTATTACTTTAATTATTTATTGTGAATACTTTTATCAATAAATTGCATAGTGAATGTTATTCTTAGAAATATTTTGTTATTATTACTATTATTAAATGACTATTATTATTTTTAGTAGACTTTTCTTGACATGTTAAATGTAATTTTTTTGTAAAAAAAATTGTAATAAATTTCTTAACTTTTAGAAACTAAGCTTAAAAAATGAATAGGGTGAAATTGTAATGCACAAGACGATAGAGGAAATTGAAACCATTATTATTATTATTATTATTATTATTATTATTATTATTGAGAATATAGTTTATTTTTTAATTAAAGATATTATAAATCTTTCACTTAAAAAAAAGTGAGTGTGTTTAAGATATGTATATATATATTTTTTTAAAAAGTTAGTTGACTTTTTTAAAAAATTAACAGTATAACTTAAAAATTATCTTTTTTATAAAAAAAATTAACTTTTTAGATAGCCCTGTAGGATTGTGTTTCTCTTTTATATAGGTAATAGATAATGGTGGTGTTTAGACCATTTAGCATTAATGAAACTAATAATTTATAAATTGTAACGTGTAACAACAGTTGTTATTATTCGAAAAATACGCTAGCTTATAACTAGTGAAATATGTAAGTTATTAGTAAAATTAATAACAAAAAATTAAAAATTATTCCGAATAACTTAGTCAAACATTCTCGATAGATAAACCAGATATATCATTAAAAAAATTAAAAAAAGAAACCTCTATGTCTGTCACTTTGCAAATGCAATTATACAATTGAATCGTTGCCTTTTATAGGAAAGAAAAATGAATAACCAATAAAGAATAAATTAAAAAGTACATATACAAATCATTAAATAAGAATACAGCTTTAATTTTTTTGGCTTAGTGTACATGTATTTATTGTATACTCGTTTGTAATAAGAAGAAAAAAAAGTGTTAATTTTGAAATTTCCTCTTTTAAGACAAACTTGGCCTGCTTCATCAAATTGGTTTGAACTAATCATTGGTTCAACATGTAGTTTTTTTTTTTTTAGAAGCTTTGGCAGCTCAGTAGTTATTTGTCTTCTTATAAGGCTCTTTACCCAGGTAGTCCGCAGTTCGAGTTCCCCTTTTCCCCCTCTCACTTCCTCTTCCCTCCCCTCCCTGCTGTCCATGTACTTCTGATCAAAAAAAAACATGTAATTTTTTTAGTTTTCACAAAATATATTAGTTTTTTTTTACTATAAACGTTTAGTGGTTCAAATGAATCGAAACTTGAACCAGTTGACGGTTTGACTGATCGAAGCTTGAATCGATTGACGGTTCAACCTGGTAAATCAGCGTGGTTAATCTGATTTTTAAAATATTGTTTTGGAGAGCAAATTGTGTAGTAATATGTTTTGTGTTTTTGCTTAAATAATAGTGTAGAAAAGTAAACAAAATACAAATATACAAAGGGTTAATTTGGTCCAAGAGACAATGCAATAAAGTCGATCAACTAGAACGATTCGAGATAGCTTTTTCAAAGATTTTTTTTATATATTTTTTTTTTCATTTCAGGTGAATTCTCTTTTTACGTCAGTTTAAGCAAAGATACTTTTTTGATTTCACCGGTTACGAGAAACTAAAAAATAAAAAAATTGACCAAAAAAAAAAAGTTGGTCTATGACTAAAAAACCACTTGAAGGCTTTTAATTTTTGTTTTTAGTAAATTTTTTTCAACTCTAACTAAACTAGCTATATTTTTAGATTCATTATATGACGACGAATAGAAAAAGTAAAAAATATAGACCAAAAAATTCAAAAAATTAAAAAAATCAAAAAAATGAAAAATAAGACACAAAAAATTATCCCAAACACTAATGAATTAGTTGAGCTTTTACCATTTAAATGATACTTGTTTATAATGGACTAGCAAAAGCGTGTGCTATGCATAATTGGATATAAGAAAATGTTTATTTTTATGTATAGTTTTTAGTCGAATTTAATGTCATTACAAAATTTAACAATTTTTAAAAATTTTAAATATCAAATTTAAAAGTAATTACATGCATGCGTGCTATCATTTCACAAGTTGGTGTTACAATTAAAATGTGTGTGAACAATTTTACTAGATAATATATATTAAATATTAACATTTTTTTTTCATGACGAAGGAATCGCCTCAAGACAAGGTCCTTTGAACTCACTCCTAACATGTTAATTTCTGGATACCTGCAATTACCTGCAAATCACAGATATCGATTTAGTCAGAGTGCTTCTAGTTAGAGTCAAACACAATATCTCTGAGTTTATGGCTGATTCCAGTGACGACCTTAAATCATTGAACTATCCTGGCGGACAAACATTAATTCTTTTGAAGAGATATTTAAAGAAAACACATCTGGAAAGAAGTATATGACCAAATATGATTGCACAACTATAATAAACACAAAGATAACATAAAAAAAAAGTTATTACTCTTATTATATATGGATTGTAGTTTGATTTTACAACTTTCAAACTATCTTGTAAACTACCCAAAGTCTAAGCTAGTAAACTACCCTACCATCAAATTACCCAAAAATAATTTATTTAAATTAGCTACAAATATCACATCTTATTAAGTAAAATAAATCAAAAGTTGTAAAGATTGCATTATAATGTGTATTATAAAGTAAAAACAATGAGTTATATAGCTAAATGCAAATATAGTAAATTTGGTTATATGGGTGAAATTCGAAAACCAATGTTAGATGTCTACATGTAAGTAGGATACATTTTAAATGTAGTATTTTATAAGTTAGCGTTTTATATATAAAATATTTGAAAAAAATTAAAAATTATTTAATTTTAAAAATTCAGTTTTAAATTATAATTGTGATATCCTAGTATCTCATATCAAAAATTGAGAGAAATTTTTTAGGCTATAAAGAAAAAAATCTTGGACCCTTACATAATAATTAGGCATTTTCCCATATGGTAGAGACCATAGTAGAACTCTGCAGTTAAGCGTACTCGCGCTGGAGTAATGTAACAATGGGTGAATTCTTGGGAAGAACAAAATTGTGAAGATTTTGCCCAAAGCGGACAATATCATTGCCATGTGAAGGGTTGGGGCGTTGTAGATGGTATTAGAGCCGACTCTCTCCACCTCCGAGTGTGGGCCCCTACCGTTTCGCGTGTCATGTGGGCGAGCTACTGAGTGGGTGAGTTGATAAGAACTGTGTAACGCCCCGATTTTCAAACAATAAAACTCTATGAAAACTAAAATGGGATTTTATTTGTAAATAAATTCTCAAAACACGCCATTTTAAACCAAAAAGGGTACCCAAAAGATTTTTTATCCAAAAATCTCATTTCGAAGCAAAACCAAACTTTTTCACACTGCGATTGTTCGCTCGAGCGGACTCTTCACCGCTTGAGCGGTGAGACACCTGAGAGATTTTCAAGTAAAAAATAAAAAAAAATTCCAAGTCTCAAAAACACGCCTAAAAAAATATTATCTTTGAACAAGGATTTAAACAATCAACCCATAGTTTCTCTCTAGAAAACATCACATCATACGTACATGTATTGATATAGTCGCCTCAAGACTTACAACATAAGTTTTGTGTTCCAAAACATTAGATATCCAAACATATTCCAAAAATAAAACAAAAAGGAAAACTAAGAAAATCTTCCGCCGCTTCGGGCTCCTCAAGATCATCTCAAGTGATCATGTGTACCAGAAAAAAAATTTCAAATCCCACACCGTAAGCCGAAACTCAATAGGAAGCAGACTAGCATGAAATAAAAACTAAACATGCTAACACAAAATATATGAATATTTTGACTCACACGAGACCCAAAAACGATTATACTTCTCAAAACCACAAGTTTTCGTACAAACTCCATAACACTCGACAGTTTATCAAAACATAAACAACACGTCATCTTTAACAGTTTTACATAACTCACAATGATTCACATGCAATTCATGCATCTTTATGGGCTTTCACCGTAGGACAAAATTCACCCCAACTAATGCATCTTTACGTACTTTTATCGATGGACCAAAATTTGCCCCAGCTAATAAATCTTTATGGACTTTCACTAAGAGACCAAAATTCGTCCCAACTAATGCATGAATGAACCAAATTTTACACGCACACAACCATGTACAAACATCACATTCACATATCAACGTCTTCCACCTAACCATAGAGACCAACGGACGATAAAACAAGGCTCAACCTCAAAGGTTAGTTCAAAACCTCCAAAATTAGATTTTCGCAAACATTTACATAAATTTTTCCAATTTTCAAAACATTTCCTTTCAAAAACAACACGACACATACGCTCACCAACGTTATAATAAACCATAAAAACACACAACATACTTTTTGGCCGCCCAAACACGTCTTAAACACAAAGTTCGAGATTTAATACATTTTTAAACTGTAGTAATGCATAAAACTTCACGTAGCACCCCTTTAAGACAAGATAGTCTAGGATCCTACTTCGGTGAGTTAAAACTTGAAGCTTTGAACACCGGCGAGAAATCAAAGTCGCCAAAACGCGATTCCGTTCCGATGAATGCAAAGGCCACAGCGAGGATATCGAGGATCGACTATCCGAACGCCAAGATCTGAACCCGAACCAAGTCGAAAGCTAGAGAGAAGGTAGAGTGTTTGAGTGATCTTTCTAGAAAGAGGAGAGGAAGCTTACACAAAAAACTTTGGCACAAATCCCAAGGCATGGATTGTCTTATAAATATCTCACGCCAGACTGTCCGCTCGAGCAAGCAATGCTCCGCTCAAGTGGTCCTCCACCGACTCAACTCTCTGCCACCAGCCCACTCGAGCAAACAGAGTCCCGCTCGAGCTGTCATTACTAGGTGAAAATCCGAACAAAAGATGCATGACCAAGCCCACGCATGCATAACATATTTAGAAACACGATCTTCTATAACGATTAAGGCGCTAATCAACACATCGAATAAACATTACGAAAATAAAACATAACTAAGTCTCACAACTCTTCCCCTTTAAGGAATTTCACCCCCGAAATTCAACACTGGATCTCAAGCTAGCCACCTCTTTGTCGACAACCAACAATCTCCGATACCAAACTTTGCAACGCTGCACAATAGTAAGGATACCAATGCAACTCATCCCCCAATAGTGACATCTCACGACACAATGAATGTTTCCAAAAGGTAAACATCCATATTAATTGTTTTCGCGAACAAAGTTTCACTGACGTTACGTTCATCCAAACATCGTCGGATCGAGATCCAACTCACACCACCGAGGCATTGAAGTAAAACCCCCACTTGATGCAACCAACTCAAGCAACAAAAAGCATAGACCGAGGCTAATCCACAATTAGAACTGGTCCCAACACTCTCTACTTCACATCATAAGGACTACCACCCTCGTTTGTATTGCCACAAACTAGCCCATTCGCATCTCACAATGCCTATCAAGGGCTACTCCTGTAAGCCCAAACACACGTCGTCAAACTCTAATATTGCTCATAAGGATTTACATGCCTCATATCTAAGATCTTGTTCAAATCTTCACAATCACTTGATGACTGTAAACTTGAAGCCACATCATCTTTCTATGCACATCAAAATGCCACCACTGAAACTGATAAGATGCTCATTCCGATCAAAAACAACAGACGTCAGGTTCCAGAGAAAGGAGCTCATTCAATTCATCGAAAACCCCAAAGAACACATTTCCTTCTCATGAATTACCAACATTCCATCTGAACTTTTACCCTCTACCAATCCTCAATCAGATCCTCAATCACGAATCATAACTCTCACCTTATAGAAATACTAGGTATCACATTATTGTCAAGGCTAAGATTCCTCGCAGTTGAGATTACCACCCCGGCATCACAGCCATTCAAATCAATACGGTTACATGAACCCAAAGAGTCACTTAGACTAGGTATGCTATACAGACCAAACATTCCATGGGTACACGCTTACCTACACGAACCCAATCACATATTTTGTAACCACATAACGTACATACGTACCCCACATTTCACCGTCGAACCTCTGACACTTAGTCTACCGTTCAACCTCTAATCAATCATAATTGCCTCTATCCGGCATCAACCCAAACTCATAACACGTACATTGGTCCCTCGAATCCACAACATTTCGCAATGAGTTGGATACTAAAGTCTAGGCCATCATCAACCATTTCAATCGTCAACACCTGCACACACCTTCACCTGATTCCTTTACATCCGTACCGCACGTATAGTAATTTTTCATTAGTCAGCAACACACAAGATTCTTTGATCCTTCACCAACGCCATTCAATCCATTCATACATTTTCGCACCAAGTAATCAATCAAGAACTTCCTCTCGTACTTAACACTTCTATCTTATACATAACTCATCATGGACTTTCCATTCTAAACTAGACAATTACATATGCCCCAACAGGCCACGGCGACGAAGGCTTCTCAAACATCAAATTCTTTCATACTCATACCTTACCACTTTCTCTTAATAACCTCAACTCGATTTTCTACGACTTGTATCCTTACCACAAGTGGGCAATCAACCACTAAATCTGAGAAATCTGGTAGTTCGAAACACCAAGCAGAACACAAATTGAGACTCACAAAAGGTTCATCAGAAACTCACCATGTGAATAACCCAGCTACAAAGGCCTCAACGAAGATCTCACTCTAACAAGTGCTAAGGATATCAACATTCCCATACAAACCAGAATATACACGATACATTTGTCAAACGATTTTCAACCAATCTCTACAGAAATAGGCTATACATCTCAACACCAACTCCCCCATTAAAAAGGACAGGCGTTCTAGGTCTACCAACCCAATATCTAAGGGAGCACAACCCAAACACTTATACTCACACGGTAGAGTAAACAAATCTCCACTAGAAAACCACGAGGAATTAGTCTTACAATCACTCGATCACGATGATTCAAGTTTCCGAGGCATAA
>JAULJZ010204457.1:0-19273 GCA_032270985.1 Heliamphora pulchella
CTACGACGTATATGTCGTGACTTACCATTGTACAAATTACTCTGTGCCATTCCAATTGCAGATTGACTATCACAATGTATGCAAATTGCTGTAACAGGTTTAGGCCACACTGGAATATCTTCTAAGAAATGGCGAAGCCATTCTTCTTCTTCCCCAGCTTTATCTAAAGCCATGAACTCATCTTCCATTGTTGACCTAGCAATGCATGTCTGTTTGAAAGATTTTCATGACACAGCTGCACCTCCGAGAGTGAAGACATATCCACTTGTGGATTTGAAATCTTTTGTATCAGATATTCCGTTGGTATCGCAATAGCCTTCTAGAACCCTAACTATAGTAGATATAACACAATCTGGTATAACACAATCTGTAGTTACGAGTGTATCTTAGATATCAAAGAACCCTAACTATAGTCTTCTAGTGGTTTGCCCCTAAGTTATTTGTGTATCTACTTAATTTACTCACTATATATGATATATCCGTTCGTGTGTAGTTCAATAAGCACATTAAACTCCCAATAATCTTGGAAGATTCTAGTTGAGATATCTTTTCGCCCGTATTTTTGGATTAATATAGATTTATATATACCGGTGTCCTCGCAGGACGGTCATCATCCTTAGAGAATTTACTAAGTATTTTCCCAATGTAATTTGATTGAGATAAAATATATCCCTAAGATGTTTTAGAAATTGTCATTCCTAAAATAACATATGACACTCCTAAATTTTTCATGTCAAACTGTTTGTTCAACATTTTCTTAATAGATTTGATCATTTGATCATCACTACTTATGATGAGCATGCCATTAACATAAAGACAGACAATGATATATCTTTTGTCTGTGTTTTTAATATAAACACACTTGTCACATTCGTTTGTCTTAAAATCACTTGACATCATAGTGCTGGCAATTTTTTTATTCTATTACTTTGCCGCTTGTTTTAAATCATAAAGAGAATTGAAGAGCTTACAAATTTTGTTCTCTTGTCCAGGAATAACAAACCCTTCTGGTTGCTCCATGTAAATCTCTTCATTCAATTCACTATTCAAGAATTTCATATTCACATTCATTTGATATATATCCAAATTAAATAACGCAGTTATGAAAATTAGCATACATATAGACATTATTCTTGTAACTGGTGTAACTAGTGAATATGTGTTAAAGTAATCAAGACTTTCTTTTTGTCTGTATCCTTTGACCACAAGTCTTTCTTTGTACTCATCAAATGATCCATTCACTTTTATTTTTCTCTTGAATATCCATTTATATCTAAGAGATTTATAACCGAATGAAAGGTCCACTAGTTCCCATGTATGATTATGAAAGATGGATTCAATCTCGCTGTTCATTGACTCGTTCCATAAAGGGGCTTCAGCATTGAACAATGCATCCTTATAAGTTTGAGGCTCATTTTCTAATAAATAGGTTAGAAAATATGGACTAAAAGATTTGGATATTCTAACCCGTTTACAACGTCTAGGTTCTGTATCCTCTTCTTTCTAGTCTTCATCATGATCACTACTCTGAGCAGTGTCATAAGTTCTATTTACAGAACTTATCTCTTGTCCAGATTTACAAAGAAATACATGTTCAAGGAATACCGCATTCGTTGACTCAATAATAGTATTAACATGCATAGTTGAAATTTTGGATTTGTGAATCAGAAACCGATAAGCACTACTATTATTAGCATAATCGATGAACACACAGTCAATGGTTTTAGGTCCAAATTTTGACCTCTTTGGTGTAAACACTACTACCTTTGCCAAACACCTCTACACTCGTAAGAATTTATAGGTACACATTCGACCTTTCCACAATTCGTAAAGGTGTCTAATTCGTCTTCTTGTGGGGTATCTTATTAAGAATATAATTAGCTAAAAGAATAACTTCCCTTCACAAGTTCTGAGGTAGTTCAGAACTAATCAACATAGCATTCATCATATCCTTTAAGGTTCTATTCTTCCGTTTAGCAACACCATTTTACTGTGGAGAATATGGTGCAATTGTTTAATAAATTATGCTATGTTGTGAACAAAATTCACCAAAAGACAATTCATATTCACCACCTCTATCGCTCCTTAAAGCTTTGATCTTCTTCCCAAGTTGATTTTCAACTTCATTTTTATAATGTATAAACATTTCTAAGACTTCATCATTACTTTTAAGCACATAGATGTAACAATATCTAGTGCTATCGTCAATAAAAGTAATGAAATACTTTTTATCTCCTCTTGTTTGAATTGATTTAAAATCATAGATATCACTATGAGTTAAATTTAGAGGCTATGTCTTCCTTTCAATAGAATGAAAATGTAGCCTTAACAAATTTTGCCTCTGTACAAATCTCACATTTGTGATTCAAATCAATATCAAATTTAGGCAGGCAATTACTATTAATTAATTTACACAGAGAATTATAATTAACATGTCATAATCTACCATGCCATAAAGAAGATTCAAGAATATAAGCAGAAGATGCGTTATTCTTATTCATAGCAAGTTTTGGTACAACAACCATTACATTCAGTTTAAATAGACCATCTGATTGATACCCCTTACCCACAAATATCCCACCTTTTGTGAGTACAAACTTGTCAGACTCAAACACTAGCCTACTCCCATTTTTACTCAACAAAGACCTAGAAACTAGATTCTTGTGAATGCCTGGCACATGCAGCACGTTGTTGAGCATGAGTTCTTTTCCCGAAATCATCTTCAAAACAACCTTTCCTTATCCTTCACCTTGGAGGTAGAAGAGTTTTCTATGAATAGTTGTTCTCCATCTATCGTCTGATAAGTAGAGAACATCCACCTTTTTGAACAAATGTGGCGAGTAACTTCAGTGTTCACCCACTATTCTCTGGAATTTTCAACAAGGTTTATTTCAGACATAACGACGGAAAGACTGATATCATCCACCCTAGTAGAAAGGTTGTCCACTTTGGTAACGATGGCTTGGGCATTCTTCTTGCCCTTGCTGTGACAGTCCTTTGCTCGATGTCTTGGCTTGTCACAGATGTAACACTTGCCCTTGAATTTGAGTCTCTTAGAGTCCCTGTCTTTATCACCAACGTGCTTTCTTTTCTTGTTGTTGACCTTGGTCGCCTGTTCCATAATATTTGCCTTGAACTCCATCCCGGTCTTTCTCTAAGACTTGCGGTTGTCTTCTTCTATCCTCAATCTGACAATCAGTTCCTCTAATTTTCTCTTTTTGCGCTTATGCTTCAAGTAGTTCTTAAAATCTTTCTAGCCCTACGATAATTTCTCAATAATTGCAGCAACCTGAAAAAATTCACTGAGAAGCATACCTTCTGCATGAATATATGCAGGATAAGTTGGAGATCCTAAACTTGTCCAACGACTGGCTTGGAATCCATCATCTTATAATCAAAAAATTTGTCGATGACGAATTTCTTCGTACTGGCATTCTTTGCTTTATATTTGTGATCCAAGGATTCCTAAAGTTCATTTGTCATCTTGATTGGACTATACACGTTGTACAGTATGTTGTCCAATCTGTTGAGGATATAGTTCCGGCATAGGAAGTTAGCATGTTTCCATGCGTCCACTGCAGCAACCGCCTGTCGGCCGGTTTCACCTTCAGTCAATGCTAGAGCATCCTCATGTAGGACTCTAGCCAAATTCAAAGTAATAAAATAAAACAACATCTTATGTTGCCATCTTTTGAAATCAATTCTATTAAACTTTTTTAGCTTTTTCCTGTTATTCACCGGGACTGTCGTAGTGATAGCCGGTATCACTGAATGTGCAATTGAAACAGGGGTAGGGGTAACAGATGTAGCATTTGTAGATTCCATATTTTAATTCTTTGTTATAATAGAAACAACACAAATAAATCTGATTTTTTTTAACAACCCAAAAAATAAATTTGAAAAAACTTTATTTTTTCTTTAAAAACTACAATAAACTATAAACGGCAAAAAATGTTTATATATCTAGAAATTGAAATAATCTGTAAAGAACATATTAAAAAACAATAATGTTTATTTAATCCACATAATAAAAATAATAACGTTTTTAACAGAATTTAAAAACTGTAATTAAAACCAAAAATAGAATATAAACAGTTTATAAAACTTGATTTCATCTTAAGATTTTCGTATAAAATATATTTGAAAACAATCTATTTTAATAAAAAAAACAAACAGTAGTGTAAAACAGAAACTAAAAAACAAAACAGACAGAAAAGAAACGTACTGTAGAAATAGAACAAGAAACAGATGTGCAGAAACTAAAGAACCTGTTGCAGATAGAAATGTAGATCGAGGCTCGTGTTTGACACGATTTTCTTAAGATGAAATTACCCTCGCTATGGTACTTCGAGTTGCCAGCAAACGTCTCCCAGGATACAATGATCAGCAAGAATCAGAAGTAGCACAGCAATCTGATTCTTTGGCAAACCAAAACAGTGTTTAAAGCTCTCTCTTTTGAATGACAAAAATGCAGATTTAATGCATATGCAGAAGCACTGAAGGAGGGAAGGGATTTCGGATTTCACTGAGTGAAACTGGCAGCGAAACAGCCTTTAAATAGACTGCCCAGATAACTGTTCGGATTAACCGAACAGACATAAAATCGGTTCGGCCTGACGGTTGGACCGCCCAACAAGTGCAAACTCGTTTCGGACTCCAACGGATTACAAATGTCATCAACGGTCCATTTTGAACTTTACGTCCAAAGTTATTTAGCTCCAAGATTAGTTAAAAATCATATTCAACCAAGTTCAAAACTCATTTAATTTCCAACAGAAACATCCAAAAGAAAAAATAAACATAAAAAGACAAAAAAAAACTAGTAAAAAGAAAAGAATCGTAAAAAAAAACATAGCATTAGAGTAATTGATGTGACTAAGTTGGAACTATTCATTATTTTATAAACATGGAATAAATAACCTAATGATCGAGGCAAATTTGTTTTGAAAAGAATGACCAACTTGTAAAATTTTGAGAATAAAGTAAAATACAAATATGCCTGAATTATATAGTTATTGATGTCTAATTAAATTTATTTATTTTTCAAAAGAACTTATTCAACTAGCTCAAAATAATGAGTGGTTCTATACAAGAAGCAAACGATGATGGCAATGGCGACAGTGTAGAGAGGCAGGCAGCGACGACAGCATAAGGCAAGTGATGATGGCGAAGGGCATTTTGTGCCCCTTCTTCAGAGAGGATGAAACTCTTGGGCGGTGTGATAGACCTGGAGCATTTTGGGGAAAAATTAATGGGAAAAGGTATTTTGCATGTATCTGCGACAAGACAAGCTTGTCGTGGTTGGGTATTTTGTACCTCGGGCAATTTTTCAACTTTGGCGTGAATTTTTTATATATTTTTTATGACAACATATATAATTTTTCGCACAAAAGTTTTAATTCGGTGACAAGTTGTTTTGTCGTGTAATGCTGGCGTCCTTTCTACGATGAAATTTGGTAATTTGTTCGGAAAAATAGATTTTGCGTGACAATATTTGATTTCGTCAGGAAAGATCGTTGCGTAAAATGTTTTTTCTTGTAGTGAAATTGTACACACACACAAACAATTTTTTGGCATTTTAAAAAAATTAAGGACATAAAATGTAATATTTTTTGAAATATTACATAGAAATTTATGTTAGAATGAGAATATATGATGGAGTGAAAACGTAAGTGTAGTTAATTTTCAAATTACATATTTTTTTATTTATTGGTTAAAGTAAGTGTCATTTTACCCCCCCCCAACTAACAGAAAAAATGCTATGTAGCTGATAACTAATAAAAGTTCTCATGTCCAAATTGGCATAAAACTATATCAAGCAATTGTGTTAGGTTCTGTAGGGCCTTTAAGGGAAGATTAATAAAAGATTAATAAATAAAGAAGATGTGAGATTTATAAACTAGTCGGAGAATTAAATTATATATTCTATAGAATTATATTTTTTATTTATAAATTATATATTTATTAAATAATTAATTTTACAAAATATGATATATATAATACTTCTTAAGTGAAATTATATATATTTTTATTATTAATTCAATTAATTAAATATGACTTTAACAACCACAGTTTGAAGACTAGAAGTGAATGGGGATAGAGATTGGTTTGGCCGAAGGCATTATTGAAGTACTCTAGTATGAACTACTAGCTAGTCTCATTTATGACAATAATTTGACAGGACTTTGAATCAATTTAGCAATGCTGGAGGACTTTGAGTCTTCCATAATTAATTACTTAAATTAGCATGTAGTGCAGGACTTTGAATCTTCCAAGTGAGCGTTACATCTACACTAGGAACAAAGAATAGTCCTAATGTTAACAACTTCCCAGCATTGTCATCCCCCTATCTTCACTAACTAAAAAAATCTAGCTTTTTTGGTTGCAAAAGGTGGATTAAGCCTTTGTTTGGCAACCTGCATTTAAATTAGTTTTTAGTTTTAAATTATTTTAAGTTAAAAGATTTTAAAGTTCATTTAGTTAGAAAAATAAAGACTTTTAAACCACTAAAAAAGTCAATGTAAAATTTTATAGTTGTCCTCTAGCCTAAATAAGCTGATGTATAATTATTTGGTTAGAATTTATGTAATTTTATATGTAGAATGCTAAACTTAAAAATTATTATTACAAAAGCCAAAAAACAAATAAGCTAAAAACTAGGGGTTGAAAAATAAGACTTTTTGACTTTTTGACTTTTTCGATTTTAAGTCAAAAGCCAAAAGGCCGACTTAAAATCGGTATCAAACAAATGCTAAAAGCTCGATTGGCAACTAGCTTAAAAGCTAGCTTTTATCCAAAAAAGCTAAATTGAGTTCAAAGTAGATTGTTTAGTAACTTTGGTTTTAAGTTAGCTTTTTTATAGTTGGTTATTTGGGTGAAAAGCTAATTTTTTTACTTTTTGTTCAAAGTGAACAATTTTACCCTTCAATATGTTTGATATTAAAAATTATATTTAGTTAGTAGTGATAGTAAATAAGTTATAAATAATGGGTATTATTTTATTTTAAAAGTTGTGAGAATTTGAATAAAATATTCTGAGAATTTGTATTTTAATTTAAATTTTTGATTTTTTTAACTTTTTTAATCTTTTACCAAACCGGCAACTTAGCTTTTTGACTTTTCTAACCAAAAAATTAATATTGTCAATCAAATCCTAAATGCACTATAAGATATAAGACTAAATTTTTGAAGCGTCATGCTAATTACCACCTAATAAACAGTAGTTAATAGAGTAATGAAGGCAAATTTTTTTCAATATTAATACATTTTTAAAAATAGCATATACCACTTTCATAAATATGTATATATTATAAACTCATCATCTGTGGCCTAATAAATGGTGGTTTTCATTTTCCATTTTTGAGTAATTATATATGCCGAGGTTTTCAAATCAAAGACTTTTAGCATTTTTATTTTTTACATACTTTTTTATATTTTTAAAAAATATCATAATTTTTATTATATAGATTTATTTTTTAAAAAAATTATATTTTTAAAATATACTCCTCAAAATTTATAAAATAGAGAATAAATTCTATACAGATCCAGCGTAAACTACCATGTTTACGGTAGTCCAATAATTATGCTACACGTTAAAAATCTTGTTACTTTTTACTTAAAGGCCGAAGCCAAAATGCCTCATCTGCTAATTTAAAGGCTTATTGCCGTTTAATCTTTATTCTTTTTAACATAAAAATTTTTAATATCTTTTTTTAAATATCATAATTTTTATTATACATATTTATATTTTTTATAAAAATTATATTTTTAAAATTTACTCGTCAAAATTTATCAAATAAAATTCATAATAACTATAAAATTATTTAAAAATAAATTTTAAAAAATTATAAAAACTTTAAGTAATTTTTTTGTTTTTTGGCTTAAAACCCCTTTTAAGCCATGTTTTTAAGCTTATTGGAGGTGTTTATCAAAGCTACTGCTAGTAGCTAAACTTTTTGTCACTACCGTCGTTGATTTATGTGTATTCGTTTTGAAAATCGACAAAAAAATTTTAAAAATTTAAAAATGATCGAACTTAAGGCACGTCTATTAAAAAAACGAAAAACAACTTACTAGTTTATTAAAAAAATAATAATTTCATCTTATGTTGTAAAATATTTTGCTTAAAAAATTATTTTACTTACTTTTTGTTAAACGAACAATAAAAAATAAATAAAATATTTTATTAAAAAATATTTGACATTGAAATAAGTGAAACTTTATTGTCGTTCAAAAATGTATTTAGATCTAATGCTTCTTTTCAATAAGAAATTTAGAGAGAATAGCAAAAAAAAAATTATTTTTAAAATACTTTTCATTTACCAACCAAATATTAGAAAATAAAAACCAAAAAAAAAACTTTTTTACCTAAAATATTTTATATGAAAAATATTTTTCTAAAAAAATATTTTGTATTGAAATGAACGCAGCCAAAATTTATCAAAAGAGTACATTGGTAAAAATAAAACTGCTCAAAAGATTAGCAAAAATTCCTCATAAAAAGTTTAGCTTAAAATTCTTATAATTTTTTAAAATTTATTTTTATGATAATTTTATATTTAATATGAATTTTATTTAATAAATTTTGACGAGTGAATTTTAAAAATATAATTTTTATAAAAAAATATAAATATGTATAATAAAAATTATAATATTTAAGAAAATTTAAAAAAATTTATGTTAAAAAGAAAATAATTAGAAGGCAAAAAGCCTTTAAATTAGCAAACAAGGCATTTTGGCTTTGGCCTTTAAGCAAAAAGTAGCACCATTATTGGATTACCATAAACATGTTAGTTATAGAATTTATTCTACTATAAAATAATATTAATGTTAAATATAAAATTATTTAAAAATAAATTATAAAAAATTATACTAATTTTAAGCAAAATATTTTGTATTTTGACTTAAAATCACTAGTTTTTTGGTTAAAGTCGCCCCATTACCTTTCCTACACGAATTTTTAGTTTTTTGAACTTAAAATAGCTTTAAAAAAAACTTAATTTAGAACTAAATTACCAATGAGACCAAAGTTTTTTTTTATACTAGTTGACGTTTTGACGCATGTAAATTTATTTTTATAGATGTTTGATATTGTTAAAATTAATAATTTATAAATTATAATTTATAATAAAAATTATAAATATTTAATAAAAATTATGCCTTGTAACAAAAATAAAAATAAAAATAATTTTAAATTATAACGGGAGTTATAAATATTTAAAAAAACTTAAAACTTATAAAAAGTTAAAAACTACCCAGTAGCTTTGCCAAACGTCTGCTTTACTTCAAGATCATGGGCTTTGTTATATGGTTGAAAGGATCAAAGCAACATTTCACTCAACCATTTAGTTCTTCATCTTCATTCATTCTTCAACTAACTATGCCACTGGAAACCTAAGCCATATCATTGGACATTAATGAAAATGGGTTCTTGGAGACTACAATGGCAACTCCTCTTTCTCCGTGTCATAAACCTCGTTGCTCTCCGCCTCACCATTTCTCAGCCTCAGCTTCTAGCCAAGTTCTGTAATCACACGAGCAACAACATTTACCAGACGAACCTCAACGCCGTCCTCTCCTCCCTCGCTCCCAACATCGACAAATACGGCTTCTACAACGCCTCCGATGGCGAAATCCCCAACAGAGCCAACGCAATCGTGCTTTGCCGAGCAGATATCGAGCTCCAAAACTGCCGGGCTTGCATAAAAAACTCCATCACTGCTCTGACACAGCTCTGTCCTGACGAGAAGCAAGCAATTGGGTGGTACGACGATTGCATGCTGCGGTACTCGAACGAGTCCATGTACGGCATTATGAAGGGGGACCCAAGGATCTTCGTGTGGTCGCAGCAAAACGTGACGAGCAGTAGCGTGGAGATGTTCGATCTGGCCGTGACGACGCTGTTGGGCAGCCTTCAAGGCCAGGCTGCGTCAGGCGGGAGCCTTCGGAAGTTTGCGTCGAGAAGCGCCGCCGGGCCAGACTCGCTATCCGTGTATGCGTATACGCAGTGCACGCCGGATATATCCGAGCAAGATTGCTGTGATTGTCTCCAAGAGGCCATTCGAAATTTTCCGCTGTGTTGCAATGGAAGGAAAGGAGGGAGAGTTATTAGACCCAGCTGTCAGTTTCGGTATGAGATCGGACCTTTTCTTGGTGAGATTCCGGCTGATGCACCAGCAGCACCACCAACGTCACTGTCATCCCCGCCGCCACCACCAACCTCACCAGCACCGCCAAGTGTAGCATCTCTCAATTTATTTATTTATTTATATATATATATATATATATAGCATATCTTTTTTTCTTTCCGGTAATTAATTAATATAAAGCTTATCTTGCCAGTTTGATAAATCACATTCAATCAATAGAATATGAAGGGCAAAATTTGCCCTCAAGAATCCAATATAAGTGCTCATTTTTAAGAATAGTATATATATATATATATATATAGTAATTTATATGTTTTATTATATATTAAATTTAATTTTTATTTTTTATTGATGTGAGATGTGGGGTGTCAGAATATCTCTCACTCAAATATCCAACACTCTCGTTGCGTGGTTTAAGATCTTCTCCTAATTGAGATGTGGATAACAACTCATTAGTATGCACGGAGCAACCATAAATGTGCGCATGACATACAATCTCGGGGCTTCTACCCTTTTTCGGAACTTCTACTGCTCTATCTACACCGCCATGGAGCTCGTCACATGAGTCAGAGTTAGTTTTGATACCATTTGTAACGACCTAAATGGATCACTGGTCCAATAACTTGAATAAAGAGTTTAACAATGCGATTCAAAATACTTAAACTAAGTTATTAACAGTAGCTCACAAGTATTATATATATCATTCACTTCCAACTGGCTTACGTTTCTGCTTTTTCATTTTTTGTTAAATGTTTATTCTTGTATCTTTTCAATTTCTATGTACCAAAATATCTATATGATATATTATGGCAAAACGTTATTAGCTCTTTGAAGTTTAAACTCTTAATTTAATCATATATTTATCGAGAGTACCACGTGATATTTCTTACATGGTACTATAGGAGTATCTAATAATTTACCGTATATTGAATTTACACTTTACATTTATTTTTTAGATAACAGATTTACTTTTTTTATAGTCATATATATCTTGAAGTATGTACAATGTTTAGTGGTGTTTGGCAAAGTTATTACAAGTAACTTATAGATTATAACTTGTAACAGTAGTTTGAATGTTTAGTAAACATTGTATTTTATAACTGAAATAGAAGAAAAAGTAGTTATAATTATAAATTGTGAGTGTAAGTTATAATAGAAACTATGAGTGTTTGGACAAACTTATAACTTATACCTAAAATTAATAAGAAAAAAATTAAAAACTACTAACAGTAGCGTTCCCAAACACGTTCTATAACCTTTTAGGATCTCCACTAAATTTTTCTATATAGACTTTTATTCATTACAATTTATTTTTCAACAATGAAGCCTACCATATGTGCACCATAAGATTTCATTTGTTTCGGCGGACTAATTGTCTGCCCGGATTATTAATCCGAAATATAGTTCAATCCGATATTTGTTAAACATCCGGACTAATTATCTGGACGGATTGTTAGTCCGTCATACGAAGGATAACTAGTTTGGGGGGGGGGAGTGTGCGATTAGAAAAGATTGGATTAAATAGTAAATTTAAAAATTTTTAAAATTAATAAAAAATATTAAAATATTAGAATAAATAATATAAAATTTGACAATAAAATAAAATTTAACTTATTAATTTATTTAAGTTAATTTTTAAAATAAATTAATTTAATACAATTATAAATCATTATCTAGTTCGTTATTTAATCCTACTCAATTCAAACACAAGAAATATAATCCTACCTCATTACTAATCCCATCTCATTACCAATTTCACCTCACTACTAATCCAATTCAATCCAGTCCAAGATATCAAACATGGCCCAAGTGTCATCATTTAAACCATTAGCTCATTACCTGGCCCAAGCCCCGCCTGGCCCGTTTGGCTAAAATTCGGCCCAAGCCAGATGCTCAGGCAAGCTAAGCCTGCCCGAATAATATTTGGGCCGGGATTGAATATACTTGTTGGAGCTCGGCCCGCCCAATGGGCCGACCCAAAAAAGGCCCGCCTAACCCCAAAAAATTAATAATAAAGGATTGGTTTTCTTCCAATTTAAATGAATCATTTGTATATATTTTTTTGATCGGATTCATTTATTATGTAGAGTTTGTCGAGTTTATTACACATACAAAAAATAAAATTGATCCGATATATATAACTAAATAAATAGTAAATATATTTTTTTATTGAATAGTTAAATAAATATTTTTTGATCACGTAGTTAAAAATATCGGATAAATTTTATTTTTTACATGAATAACAAATTTAACGAGCTCTATAAAATAAATGAATTCGATCAAAAAAATATAAAATCCTATTAGTCCGCCCATTAGCCCGTCTTGGTTAAACCCATCAAGTAGGGCTTGGACTTAACAATTTAAGTTCAAGTCCGACTAGCCACAAAAAATAGCCAATCAAGAATAATTGATGAGCGAGCTTAGGTACTAATTATACAAGTCGGGCTAGCCTATCAAAAATAGCTCATGGGTAGACTTAGACACTAATTATGTGTGCTGGGCTAGCTCGGTCTGTTGGTGACCCTTAGCGCACCATAACTTCTTAGAGTAATGCTAGTCCACCAAATGTTCACCGAATGCTAGTCCATTAATTGCGGACCATAACTTCTTTGAATAAGGAATGAACTAACTGATGGCGTCGACGTGTAACTCCAATTATATAAAAATAAAAATAAAAATTATAAGATAAATTATAAAAAAATAAAATTTAAAATTTAAATTACTATTTATTTATTCAAACACTTCATATACCCTATCAAAAAAATAAATAAATAAACACTTTATATACATTAGCTAAACAAAATATACACTATTATTAATTTAAAATTGGAAAATAATTCACTTATTTATTACGTTATCTAATGAAATTATTTTGCAACCGCGTATTTTTCATAATCCAAAAAAGAAGCAAAGTAAAAACAATTAGTTAATTTTAAAATTTAAATAGTATGTAAATTTATTATGTGAAAACAGTCACACATGCAACAATTATAATCGAAGATACAGCCATAAACTGACATATGTGAAATAATGATCATATGTATATATATATATACACACACGATGTGACATATCTCGAGGACGCGTGTCTCTTTATTCATTTCAGGGAACTAAGGCCTGTTTGGGTTAGTTTTTAAGTTAATTTTTTTGCAAAAAAATTAGTTTTTAAGCTGCACTGTTTTGTTTAAAAAAAACTAATTAATTTTTTTTCTATAATTTGTTAATCCAATAAAAATGGTCAATACATATTCCAAGCACCTAAACTTTTTTTTAAACAAAATTATTATAATACTCTTACATTAAAAAACTCAACTCTACTCACAAAAATAAAAAAGCTGTGCCAATATTTCAAACACTACAATGTAAAAGTTAAATGTAAGAGTATTTTAGACATTTTAATAAATAACAAAAAAACTACTATAAAAAAATATTTCAAATATATATATATATTTTTAAAAAGGTTAAATTTCTTAAAAACTAAACTTAAAAACTATTCCAAACAAACACTAATATAATGTTTCTATACTCGATAATTATGCCCATTTGAAACCATGATTATATATACACAATATGAGATATCTCAAGGACTGGGATGTCCTTATTCATTTCAGGAACTAATATGATCTTTCTATACCTATCCAAATAAATTACTTTGCCTACATGTGATGTGTTTTAAAAATATTTTTTTGAAATGGAAGTTCATAAGATTTGAGTTAGAAGCAAACACACAACAACCAAACAAAAACAACAACAAAACCAACAAATTTTCAAATCATGATTACGTAGCTTTAGTGGCCTAAGAAGAAGAATGCACAGTGAATCCCAAAGGATTGGTCTGGTGATCGAGACATGGAACTTAGGAGTTTACTCTCTCTTAAGTTTAAAGTACGAAACCTCTGAAGTGCTATTAATTTTTTAGGAATAACAAAAAAAGAAACTTGAATAACGTGATATAAATTTTTAGGATACAATGCGTAATGTAAATTGGAGCCAAACTTAAAATTGAAGAGGAATTGAACACAGTAAATAAGAAGAAAAATACAAACCAATATGACACTAAGACTCCACTAAAATTTCCAAACACTGTAGAAGAAGGGCCTAACCTAAAATTACAAACTAAAAAGGAAAATCAATGATTTTGTGGGGCAACGACCTGTGTGTGAGTGAGAGAGAGTGAGAGAGAGAGAGCCGTTTGAAAAAAAAAAGCATCGAACGAAAAGTATGAATAATTTGCAACAGATAATGATAAGCAATCAATGTTGTTGATAATGGACGATCAATGGCGGTTGTTACTCTTTGTTAAACTATTGTTTGCAAATATGAAATTTGGGTTAAAATTGATTCCTTCACTAGAATCGTAAACAAGGGCAATCTAAACCTTTTTAAAATGTTGTAATTTGCGTAAGAGAAACATGGAGTGGTGGGGGAGAGTAATTTATAGGATGGACGTGAGTTGTTTTGTGGTAATTTTACATATTTAGTCTTGTAATTAGTAATGGATGAAAGAGTAACTTCTAGATAAATATAGAATGTAAAAGTGTGACAGGATTTCAATATGGGTTCCTTTTATAATAGCAATGACAAAGCTTCCATTTGGGTTCCTTTATAATAGTAATATGGAATTTAGATGTGATAGGGCTTCAATATGGATTCCTTTCATAATAGTAATAGATAGAGTAGACTATTTTTGTTATTATTTGGTTCTTAACCAGATACTAAGATTATTTTTGGTGAAAACTCGTTCAATCCAATAGATTTCTCATACAATAACTTAGGTTATGAACATGGGTATAATTTGAACCCAGTCCAGTCTCTCTCAAGCTCGTTCAAGCTCGATTCAAGCCCAACGAGCTCCCGTCAAATTTTAGGTCAGGCTGAACCGGACTTTTTTGGGAGGAATAGGCCTAGGCTCGGTTCTAGAGATATACCAGCCTGAGTTCGGGCAATGGGTAGGCCTAAACGTGCCTTTAAAAAAAATATTTTTTTTAATTTTTGAATTGTATTTAGTATATAAATTACTTATTAGTTTATTACGTTTGTTTATAAGTTATTATTACATATAAGTTATTAAAAGTTATTACTATTTATAAATTATAAGTTATAAGTTTACTTATTAGTTAGGTTATTAGTTATTAACTTATTATCAACTAAATTTTATTTGTAGTTTGTAAGTTATTAGTTATTAACTTATTATAAACTAAAGTTTATTTATAATTTATAAGTTATTAGTTATTACTTTTAGTTTATAAGTTATTATTAATTTATTACTTATAAGTTATTAGTTATTATAAATTATAAACTAAAGTTTATATATTACTTTATAGTTTATAAGTTATTAGATATTAATTATTATTAGTTATTAGTTTATAAGTTATTAGATATTAGTTATTAGTTATTATAAGTTAGTTATTATAAGTTATTAGATATTAGATTTTAGTTATTATAAGTTATTAGTTATTATTAACTAAAGTTATTAACTTATTATATTATTAGTTATTAAAGTTACTATTAGTATTAGTTGTTATAATTTATTATAACTATTAATTAGTGTAAGTTATTATTAGTTATTAAGTTATTATATTATAAATTACGTTATAAAATAATATTTATAATACAATAAGGCTGTCAAATAATTCAATGCAATATAAAATTTTATTATTCAAAAAGTAATTATTTACATTATAACTTGCAACTTTATAAGGTACAACTTTCTTTTAAAAAATAGAAAAATTGTATCACTATAAGTCAAGTACATTTTAACTAGTATAGTGGTAAAATTTTTAAACTGAATCTTAAAATATAATTTTAATGGGGAGTTTAGTGGGCATTTGCAGGAAAAAAAAATCATATAGCTTTAAATTTAAAGAACACTTTAAGGGAATTTTCTCTTTTTTATGATTTCATATTATGTTTTAAAAAAAATTATTGTAGAGGCAAAATTATATAATCTTGTAACTTTTGAACTAATATTATTATATTTATGAATTCTTTTTAAAAATTAAGAAGGCGACCACCGCTATTGCTCCCATGGATCCATCTATGAGTTTATATATTTAAATAATTTAACTAAATGCTAAGAATTTAAACTCCTCTCTTCGGTAGAGGCCTGCTCATGGCCTAGTACATGGTTCCCTCCTCTATGTAGCAGTTTTTTCGCTAGTTTTTGTCCATTCGAAGCGGAAGCAATGGAGGACACTTTTGAGGATCGGGTTCGGGCTGTGCCTCGGGTCTTGGTTTGGGCTTTGGGCTCGGGCTCAGGCTCAGGCTGGGCTACGGGCTCTAGGGGGACGGCCCAAGCTCAGTCCTAAGGTACTCGGGCTCGAGCGAGCTTGGATTTTTTTGGCCCAAGCCGAGCTTGACTAGTGTTGGACCCGGACCGAGTCTGGGCGGCCCACACCCTTGTGCCAAAATTACACCCTTAGTTATGAATGGTTGTAGCTTTTTTTTATGTATATGAAGTGTCAAATCAACAATTATCAAATTAATGAGGATCCGAACAATATTATGAATTATGTGATTTTTGGTTACGAATTTCGGTGACTAAATTCATGAATCTATAAGATTGTTGGGTATTAAATATGTATGACATTTTAGTTGCGAATCAGTATAATTTTAGTTATGAATAACCCCAAGAGGCCGACATGGTGGTTAAAGTTTGAGACTTTGGAGTTTGCTTCCACCAAGGCCTCATGTTCGAAATTTTTTAGGTGCTATAAACTCTTTGAGATCAAGTTCATAGAAGGTAAAGTCTCAGCTTTAATTGAATCTTCATAAGTAGACGGTAGGGTTGGTTCTTCAGAGACTAGTCGAAGTGCGTGTAGTCTGACCGGATACCTTGAGACATCAAAATAATAATAATAAATAATTATGAACTTTATTATAAGGTGTGTATGGTACACTCAACAAATATAATGTGTACCGCAACTTGAACTAAAGCTTTTTATCATGTGCATTTGCATTGAATTATTGGGCTCCACCTTTAAATTGTTTTCTGATACAAGTAAAATATCTTGTTTTACTTTGTTATAATAATATGAGACATTCTACAATTTAGTTTTACTTTGTTATAATAATATGAGATATTCTTCTTGTTTTCTCAGCTATTGTTTTATGCTAATTTTTTTTTAAAAAAAATGTTAGTTACGAGAAAAAATAAAGGGGGAGAGAAGAAAAGGGGCGAAAGTATGTTATTTCTTTTTTTGTTTGGTTATTCAAGTTGTTTCCTTTCTCGTGTTTATTTTGATAATAATAAATAAAAAAAATGAGGTATTTATTTCCTAGTTACTTTTATAATTTTTCATATTAACTTGAATGTGTTACTTCATGCACATAGTTTTTTCCCAAAAATAAGGATTATGTTTGGCATTGCAAAAGTTATTCTTAGTAACACTCCACTTTCCGTCCATTTTCTCCCAATTTCAGAGGAAGAGAAAATTGCAAAAAAAGAAAAGAAAGTGGCGTCTCTCTTCCCTCACAACCTCTGTATCTACTTAATTCAGACAAAATTATTTTAATCGTAATTAGATTTTCCTAATTTAATCATCGCAATGATTATTACAAACTCCAAGTTTTAATCTTAATTAAAACTCTCTCAAAATTCTAAATTTAACTACAGTTTACTAACTTAATCTTTGTAATAATTATTTCAAACTCCAGGTTTTGATCTTAATTAAAACTCTCTCAAAACTCCAATATTAATTAGAATTTTTTATGTTAATCATCGTAATCTCAAAACTCTAATATTAATTAGAATTTTTCATGTTAATCATGGAAATGATTATTTCAACTCTGAGTTTTAATTTTAATTAAAACTTCCTCAACACTCTAATATTAATTAGAATTTGCAGGTTAATCATCGTAATGATTATTTCAACTCTAAATTTTAATCCTAATCAAAACTCCCTCGAAATTTTAGTTGTAATAGAATTTTCTAGGTTAATCATCGTAATGATTATTTCAAACTCCAAGTTTTAATCTTAATTAAAACTTCCTCAAAATTTTAATCGTAATTATAAATTTCTAGTTTAATATCATCGCGAGTAATGATTATTTCAAACTCCAAGTTCTAATCTTAATTAAAACTCCCTCAAAATTTTAATCATAATTATAATTTTATAAGTTAATCGTCGTAATATTCAAGTTTTAACCTTTATTAAAACTCCCTCAAAATTCTAATATTAATTAGAATTTTTAAAATTAATCATCGTAATGATTATTTCAACTCAAAGTTTTAATCTTAATTAAAACTCCCTCAAAAGTCTAATTTTAATTACAATTTACCAAGTTAATAATCATTGTGATTATTTCGACTCTAAGCTTTAACCTTAATTAGAGCTCCCTAAAAATTTTAATCTTAATTGAAATTTGCCGAGAAAATCATCGATGATTAATTCATTTCAAATTTTAATCTTAATTGAAATTCAACTAATACGAGGTTTTAATCCTATTTAAAGTTCATCCAAATTCTAATCTCAATTAGAATTTCACAAGCTAATCATCGTAATGATCAATCCAAATTAAAATTCATCAATATTCTAATCTCAATTAGAATTTTACATGCTAATCATCGTAATGATTAATCCATCTTGAATCTTAATACCAATTAAAATTCACAAAAATACAAATCTTAATTAGAATTTCACAAGTTAATCATCGTAATAGTCAGTCCATCTTGGATTTTGATCCTAATTAAAATTCAACCAAATTCTAATTCTAATTCTAATTTGGATTTCTAATCTAATCATATTAATAGTTAATTCATCTTGAAGTTTAATTCAACCCATCTGAACTTTAATACTAATTAAAATTCAATACACCTAAATTTTAATTCACCAATCAATTTCTAGAATTTTTAACCAACCTGTCAAATCAAGAATTTTAAATTAAAATTCTCAAGCTCAATTTCAAACCAAAGTTGAAGCTATTTAAGTCAGTTTTAATACTAATTTAAAATGCAAAGTTAAATTGTTTTAACAATCTCTTTGAGGGTAGAAATATATATCAACAAAGATATGCCTACCATAAGCTTGTGCACTTGTACCATGAAATTGTTGGAATCTGTGAATTTCATTGGCCATGGAAATCCAGATTTCAAGAGCAGATTCAATTACAATTGGATTGGCCAT
>JAULJZ010204467.1:0-19270 GCA_032270985.1 Heliamphora pulchella
CCGGTGTCCGGTTCATTATCTCTATCCCTCTCCTTTTAAATCTTGCATTAAGTTTTAATTGCATATCTGATTTATTGCGATCTTAAAAGGTTTCTCTGAAAAGATTTTTAAATATCAATTGCTAGCAAAGAAACCCAATTCTCCCCCCCTCTCTTGGGTTGCCTATTTCCTAACAACTTTTCTCTCCGCCCATGAGACAAAAGTAAATTTTTTTAATTTGAAGTATTTAATATCCCATGACAATTAATCTTATGAATGTTAATCGGTGCTAATCCACTTTGGGACTCCAAACATGACCTTAAAACCTTATTTGATAGTAGGTGTAAGAGATGGGATTGGATTGTTAATACCTTAGATTCATTATATTTTATTTGATTATTTCAAAATGGGTTGGACTAATAGCTCCATTGGATGAGTAATTCCACCAATATGAGGTATTATTATTACCTAACAAATGTAGATATTAGCAATTCAATCCACTTGGATCGATAATAAAATGATTATTACCCATATATTTTTTCATGATTACAATAATTTGAAAAAATATATTTATTTAATTTAGGGATAAAATTAAAAGATTATAAATTGTATCCAATTTTATGTGTAAAAATCAAATAAGTTATTATTTAGTTCAATGTCTAATTTGAAGCAAATCAAACATAAAAAAATAATTTAATCTAATTACTAATCCGACCCCAATTCCACCTCATTGATAATTTCACATTATTATTAAACACACTCAACTTATAATTGTTGTCATTGGAGGTATTTTTTTTTATCACATTAAAAGTCCAATGTGAACAATGCCATGATATTGTGAACTCTTTGAATAATTACTTTTTCTCAAGGAAAAATTTAATATACTGTGATCGTTATTAATAAATTAAAACATGAACATAATAGTGAAACTTTGTTTAAGTGTGAAAATTTGGTGAAGTTGAATCTAAGATAAAAATAAAATAACAAAAAGTACAAATTAAGAGTACTAAGATTCATGAGTTCTTCAAAAACTAAATTTTACTTATTTTTTCGGATAAGGTATTAATTCTCCAAATGAAATGTTGGAAGCACAAATTTTATCCAATACAAAATGTAGAGTAAGGTGTGTAAATATTTGTTAATTAAAAAAATAATAAAGAAATATCACCGTTGCATTAATATTTTATTCATTTCCAATTCCCTCCCTAATAGGGAAAAAATGTTGATCTACTAAGTTGTAAAAAAACAAATAAAAAATATTTTAATCTAATAATTAAATAATACTATGATGATCGTATTTAGTGACCACATTTTAGTATCATATCATATATTTAATAAAAAAATTAACTTTATTTTTGAAAAGTAAAAGAATAAAAATCTATTCCAAATACTAGTGTTTAAAAATAAAAATAAAGAATAAAAAACTTTCTCACATAAATTATCCCAAAAAATTTAACTTGTTTATTTTTTAATTAAAAAATTAATTTTCTAAAAATTCAAATTTATGCCATTCTACACACAAAATATCGGGCTGTATTCCGGGTCCGGGTCTTTTCCCGCGCTAACCACACTAGTATACAGTTTTAAATTGGAAGTCATTAAGTCGTGGGTTCGGATCCCCTGTCCCAGTTCCTATCCCAATTCCCTGTCCCTGCTGAATCGGTCTTGGCTCTTTACAATCTTTTTACTCCGGCACTTATTAAGTGTAAAAAGTAATAATTGTCAAACCAAATTAAAAATTGTCAAACCAAAGCTAGTTTTTTTATTTTTAATTTAAAAATTAAATTTGATTTAGGCTCCGTTTATTTTAACGTAAAATATTTTTTTGATAAAATATTTTATCTATTTTCACTGTTTGGTTAACAAAAAATAAGTAAAATAAAAATTTTAACTAAAATTTTTTCACATCATCAGATATAATTGTTTTTCTTTAAACAAATTAATAAGTTGTTTTTTGTTTTTCTATGAGAAACTATAAAAGTAAAAACAAATAACTAATTTTTTTAAACAAAAACTCATATAAGATGAAAAAAAGGCTTTTAAAATTTTTTTCGTCTTTAGTGAATATTTTTTATGTTCGGTCAAATAACAATATTTCTTAAATTTCTCTCGTTACGAGAAACCAAAAAAATAAAAATAAATGACTAATAATATAAAAAAATTCATGTAAGACGAACTTTTTAAGGTTTTTTTTTTTCATATTTAGTATTGTTTTATATTAATTTAAATAATGATATTTTTTAAACTTATCTCGTTAAAAGAAATCAGAAAAGTAAAAACAAATGGCTAATTTTTTTTAAAAAGCTCATATAAGATGAAAAAAAGATTATTTTAAGGCTTTTTTTTATTTTTAGTGAACTTTTTTTTTACAATAGTTGATACTTTTTAAACTTCTCTTTTCAGCTCTAGACAAAACGATATGTACTTTTAAATTTATTTTATGACGATAAATTTAAAATGTAAAAATTTAAATCAAAAAAATTAAAAACATAAAAAAAGACGAAAAAAAGTCACAAAAAAATTACATAAAAAGTTATCCCAAATAATAACAAAATTATAAGAGGCATCGGATCAGATTTAACTATTTTAACTTTGTTGTGGTAAATATCTTATTTCATTTCAACAATAAAAAAATTTTATTTTAAAAATATTTTTCACGTGAGAGATGGTTAAACCAAATATCAGAAGAAAAAAAAAGCTTTTGTTTGACAGTTTTTAATTTGGTTTGACAATTTTTACTTTTTACACCTAAGTAAGTGCGGGAGTAAAAAGAATGTAAAGAGCCGAGGCTGAATAAGCAGGGACAGGGGATCAGAACCCGTAAGTCGTTACCCCATTTTGATTTCCTCGTCATTTTGTCTGTCGTTTATTCGCGTTAATCCATCCACGGTCGGACGGCCAAATCGAAAGCAGGGTTGGAAGACAATGGCGTCCGCATTGTCAACCGAAGTAACCCATGAGAAAATCACTGCTCTATACGGTTCTTGGAAGTTTTCGATCACCGTCAACGTCTTCTCCGACTCCGAGAAGCGTCTCGGTGGCGCCGCAGTAGACGAACACGGCCGCCTCTTCTGGCTCGAGTCTCGCCCCGCTGTATCAGAGTAAGTATAATCGTCGATACATAGATGCCAAGAAGAACACATTATTGCGTATTACATACATGCGCGGATGACATAAACCCCATAAACCCTAATCTTGAGGATTCTTTTTATAGTTGATTCAGTTTCCGGTGGCAATTTTCTTATAATTCGTTACATGCAGACGAACTGTTCTCGATAAAGCTCCAGAGAAGCCTGGTGACGAACCTTGAGATATTACGCCCAAAGAGTTTTCGGTGAGGACATTGGCTCAAGAATACAAAGGTGGTGCATTTAAGATTGTTGGAGATACTGTAATTTTATCGAATTACAAAGATTAAAGACTCTACAGGTTGTCAATTGAATCCAGAGGTAAATCTTTCAGTGCTTGCAATTTTCTCATTTACAGTCCGTTTGGGAACCAGCGTAGAAAGAAAAAGAAGCGACTACCTTATGTTATAAGAAAAAAGAAAATAACAGATTTTACTTTCATTCGATTTTGTTTGGATATCCATAAGATAAAATGTAGTCCTTTCTCTCCTGTGTCCTATCTTGTTTAGTTAATTTACATAATAGAAAAGAAAAGAAAAGAAAGTATCTTAAATAGTATGATTCAGTTTCTGGAGGTGATTTTCATAAAATACGTTACATGCAGGCGGACTGTTCTCGATAATGCTCCAGAGAAGCCTGGTGACGAACCTTGAGAATTACGCCCAAAGAGTTTTCGGTGCGTGCGGACATTGGCTCAAGAATACGGAGATGGTGCATTCAAGATTGTTGGGGATACTGTAATTTTATCGAATTACAAAGATCAAAGACTACACATGTCAATTGAATCCAGAGGTAAACCTTTCAGTGCTTGCAATTTTCTCACTTAGAGTCAGTTTGGGAATCAGCGCAGAAAAGAAAAAGAAACTACTTTATGTCATAAGAAAAAAGAAAAGAACAAATTTTATTTTCATTCAATTTTGTTTGGATATCCATAAGGTAAAAGGTAGTCCTTTCTCTCCTGTGTCCTATACTGTTTAATTAATTTACAAAAAGAAAAGAAAAAAAGAAAAGAAAAGCATCTTAAATGGTACTTAATTTATTTGATTTCGGAGAGCTAGTATTAACATTATAAAACATGATATTTAGGATGTTTCAATAGTCTGTACGTTTGGAGAGATTCTAAAGGTGGTTTCAATAGTCTTCCTATTTTCTCTATTTCCCCCCTCTTAGTTATCTGAACAAGTGTTTGAAGTGATAACATAATCATTTATTATTTTCCCTCTCAAATTACCCAATCCAAATGAACTGTTAAATCACATTTTATGTCAATATTAAGCTATTTCTTTTCATTCATGACCTACATGTCAAGGTTTGATTCCTGTATGCAAGTTGTCAAGCAAGTGGACTACAATTATATGTAGTTTTTTGTCAAGTAAGTGGACTACAATTACCCAGTCCAAATGAACTGTTAAATCACATTGTGGTTGTTGTTGGAGCAGACTAGACTTATGTATCATATGCCAACATGTGATTTGTATTGCTCTTAGATATTGTCCACTTGTGATTTTTTACCTCTTTTGAATAGTTTTGATCTATCAAGCGGTCTCCACTTTCGAATGATTATTGATTGAGGATAGAGTACAAAAACACGTTGGATTCACAATTCTTAGTTTGTAAATTTTTCGGGTTTTGTTGGTGGTGTACAAAAGCTTGTCTAATGGATTGTTTGGAGATGTATGCTGATATGTGTATTGAATTGGTAGAATTGCACAATAATATTTAAGTAGTGATTTATATCAGTGGTGAGAATTAATGATACTATAATACAATATTTGAGGCATTGGAAGATGAAATAACCATAAAGAAAGGTAGATTTATTGAATTCTAACTAGTAGGATACGGTTAGACTGTAAAAGCATATTCTTTCCATGTCATGATCTCTAATACACGGGACACTGTTTAACTAGCATTTTCCATGAAGCATATTTGCTGCTTTGATGGACTGGTATGATTGTATGAGGATTTTAGGTTTTACTTGTTAGGAGAATGGATGTGATTGTTGGGACATGACATGAGGCCTTGTAGATTTTCATCTTATTGGAAGTTGCAAACATTGTTAGATATTATGATCCAATCGACTGTGGAGATATTGTGGCCGTCTTTGATATTCTAAGTACTTTTGAGACTTTTTGAACATTAATTCTGGACTAATGAATTTGTGATTTTTGACCTACTAATAGAATCTTGGATGTTGTGTCTTGAACTTAATTGAGGTTGTTTTTAGAGCTCACTAGACTTATGTATCATATGTCAACATGTGATTTTGTTTTACTCTAAGATAATGTCGAGTTGTTATTGTTAGCTTTTTTGAATATTATCGACCTATGAAGCAATCTCCACGTTCGAATGATTACGAATTGTGCTAGTAGCTCGGAAGACGCATTGGATGGATATAATACTTATTTTGGAAAGTTTTACTCGTATTCTCTTTGTGGTGAACAAAAACTTCCGTGATGGATTAGTTGGAGGTGTAGGAGGATATGTGTAGAACAAGAATATTAAAGTACTGATTTATAGCGTTGGTGAAATTTCATGATATTATAACACAATAGTTAAGGTATTAGAAAATGAAATTTGGATAAAGAGCTGTATGTTTATTTAAGTCGAATCATTAGGATATGGTTAGATAGTAGTAGCACATTCTTTGTGTGTCATATGATTTGGAGTACACAAGACAACATTTAGCCAACAATTTTTTATGTAGTATATTGCCATGTTTGATGGACTCGTATGAGGATTTCAAGTGTTATGAGTTAAGGGAAATGGATGAGATTGTGGACTTGTAGATTTTCTTCTTATTGGAAGTTGTTAACATAGTTAGATATCTTGATTTAATCAACTGTGAAGATTTTATGGTGATCTCTGATGTCATAAGTACTTTTGAGAATTCTTGAAAATATTAGTTATGGACTGATCAACTTGTGATTTTTTACCTGCTAATTGAATTAGGATGTCGTCTCTTGATCGTGATTGTGGTTGTTATTGGAATAGACTAGACTTATATATCATACGCCAACTTGTAATTTTGTATTGATCTTAGATATTGTCGACTTGTGATTTTTTACCACTTCTGAATAATATTGATCTATTCAGCAATTTCTGCTTTCGAATGATTATGAAGTGAAGATATAGCTCGGAAAACACTTTGGATTCACAATTCATAGTTTGTTAATTTTTTGGGTTATGTTGTTGGCAAAAAAAGCTTGTCTAATGGATTGTTTGGAGGTGTATAGTGTTATGTGTATTGAATTGGCTGAATTGCACAACAATATTCAAGTAGGGATTTATATCGGTGGTGATATAATACAATATTTGAGGCATTGGGAGATGAAATAACAGTAAAGAAAAGTAAATTTATTCAATTCTAAAGAGTAGGATACACTTGACTTTAAAAGCATATTCTTTGCATGTCATATGGTCTATAATAGACGGGACAACGTTTAACTAGAATTTTTCATGAATTATAATTGCCGCTTTGATGTACTGGTATGAGGATTTCAAATTTTACGAGTTAGAATAAATAAATGAGATTGTTAGGACTTGACATTTGGCCTTGTAGAATTTTATTTTATTGAAAGTTGCAAACATAGTTAGATTATGCTTTAATCAACTCTGGAGATATTGTGGCCGTCTTTGATATTCTAAGTACTTTTGAGATTTCTCGAACATTAATTCTGGACCGATGAATTTGTGATTTTTGGCCTACTGATTGAATCTTGGATGTCGTCTCTTATTCTTAATTGAGGTTGTTTTTGGAGCACACTAAACTTGTGTATCATATGCCAACATGTGATATTGTATTGCTCTTGGATAACGTCGAGAATTGATTGTTATCTCTTTTGAATATTAGCGATCTATGAAGCAATCTCCACGTTCGAATGATAACGAGTTGAGAATATAGCTCGTAAGACGCATTGGATTGACAATTTTTATTTTGGAAAACTTTATTAGAATTCTTTTAGCCGTGAATAAAAACTTCTATAATTGATTAACTTGAGGTGTATGATGATATGTATACGTAATTGGTAGAATTGAACATAAATATTCAAGTAGTGATTGATAGCAATGGTGAAATTTCTTGATACTATAGTACAATATTTGAGGCATTAGATAATGAAATTTGGATAAAGAGTTGTAGGTTATTAAAGTCGAATCATTAGAATATGGTGAGATAGTAGAAGCACATTCTTTAGGTGTCATGATTTATAGTACACGGGAAAACATTTAGCCAGCCTTTCGTATAACGTATATGCCACGTTTGATGGACTAGTATGAGAATTTCAATTCTTATGAGTTAAGATAAATGGATGAAATTGTTAGGACATACTAGTCAAATATCTTGATCTAATCAACTGGGACGATATTATGGTGACCTTTGATGTCCTAAGTACTTTTGAGAATTCTTGAACATTAGTTTTGGAGTGATCAACTTGTGATTTTTGAACTACTGATTGAATTGGGATGTTGTCTCTTGATTGTGGTTGAGGTTGTTATTGTAGCTGACTAGAATTGCATGACAATATTCATGTAGTGATTCACGTCGGTGGTGAGATTTATTGATACTATAATACAATATTTGAAGAATTTGAAGATGAAATAATGATAATGAAAAGTAGATTTATTTAATTCTAACTTGTAGGATACGGATAGACTGTAAAAGCATATCCTTTGTGTGTCGTATGATTTATAATACATGGGATAACGTTTTACTAGCATATTCTATGAAGTATATTTGCCACTTTGATAGATTGGTATGAGGATTTTTAATTTTGAGTTAGGAGAAATAGATGAGATTGTAAGGACATGACATGTGGCCTTATAGATTTTTATCTTATTGGAAGTTGTAAACAAAGTTAGATATTATGCTCCAATCAACTGTGGAGGTATTGTGGTTATCTTTGATGTTCTATGTACTTTTGAGAATTCTCGAGCATTAATTTTGGACCGATGAATTTGGATTTTTTTACTTACCGATTGAATATTGGATGTCGTCGCTTGATCTTAGTTGAGGTTATTTTTGGACCCCACTACACTTGTCTATCACATGCAAACATTTGATTTTGTATAGCTCTTTGATAATTTTGAGTTGTGATTGTTCTCTTTGGAATATTGTCGATCCATTAAGAAATATCCCCTTTCGAATGATTACAGGTTGATAATATAGCTTGGAAGACGCATTGGATGGACAATTCTTATTTTGGAAACTTGTACTGGTATTCTCTTGGTAGCGAACAAAAACTTCTCTATTGGATTAATTGGAGGTATATGGCGAGATAGTACATAATTGGTAGAAATGAACAAGAATATTCAAATAGTGATTTATAGCGGTAGTGAAATTTCATGATACTATAATACAATATTTGTGGTATTAGAAAATGAAATTTGGATTAGAGTTATAGTTTTATTTAAGTCAAACCATTAGGACATGATGAGATAGTAGCATTACATTCTTTATATGTCATATAAGTTATAGTACACGTGACAACAATTAGCCAGCATTTTGTATGAAGTATATTTGCAATGTTTGATGGACTGGTATGAGAATTTCAAGTTTTATGAATTAAGAGAAATGAATGAGATTGTTAGGACATAACATATGGCCTTGCGGATTTTCTTGTTTAAAGTTGTTGACATAGTCAGATATCTTGATCTAATCAATTACGATGATTTTATGGTGATCTTAGATGTTCTAAGTACTTTTGAGAATTCTTGAACATTACTTCTTGACTGATCAACTTGTGCTTTTTGACCTATTAATTGAATTGGGATGTTGTCTCTTGATCGTGATTGAGGGTTTTATTGGAGTAGACTAGAATTGCAAAACAATATTCAAGTAGTGATTTATATCGGTGGTGAGAATTAGTGACACCATAATACAATATTTAAGGGACTGTAAGATAAAATAATGATAATGAAAAGTTGATTTATTGAATTCTAACTAGTTAGGTACGGTTAGACTTTAAAAGCATATATTTTATGTGCTATATGATTTTTAATACACGGGATAACGTTTAGCTAGCATTTTCTATGATGTATATTTGCTACTTTGATGGACTGGTATGAGGATTTCAGGTTTTACGGGTTAGGACAAATAGATGAGATTATTAGGACATGACATTTGGCCCTGTATATTTTTATATATTGGAAGTTGTAAACGTGGTTAGAGATTATAATGCAATCCACTATGGAGAGATATTGTGGCCGTCTTTAATGTTTTAAGTACTTTTGAGAATTCTCGAACATTAGTTTTGGACCGATGAACTTGTGATTTTTGATCGACTGATTGTGTTGGGATGACGTCTCTTGATAGTGATTGAGGTTGTTATTGTAGTCGACTAGAATTGTACAATAATATTCAAGTTGTGATTGGTATCGGTGGTGAGAATTAATGATACTATAATAAAATATTAAGGAATTGGAAGATGAAAAAATGATTTATAGTACACACGACAACAGTTAGCTAGCATTTTGTATGAAGTATATTTGCCACGTTTGATGGACTGGTATGAGAATTTCAAGTTTTGTTAGTTAAGAGAAATGGATGAGATTGTTTGGTCATGACATGTGATCATGAAGAATTTCATACTATAGAAGTTGTAAACATGGTTAGATATTATGATCCAATCAACTGTGGAGGTACTATGGCCGTCTTTTATGTTCTAAGTACTTCTGAGAATTCTGAAACATTTCTTCTATACGATTGAATTTGTGATTTTAGATCTACTAATAGAATCTTGGATGTCGTCGCTTCATCTTAATTGAGATTATTTTTGGTGCAGGCTCGACTTGTGTATCATATGCCAATGTGTGATTTGTTTTGCTCTTAGATAATGTTAAGTTATGATTGTTCTCTTTTTTTGAATATTATCTCGTGTATTATATTCCAATATTATCGATATATGAAGCAATCTCCACTTTTCAATAATTACTAGTTGAGAATATAGCTTAGAACATGTGTTGAATGGACAATTATTATTTCGGAAAGTTTTACTCGTATCCTCTTGCTGGCAAACAAAAACTTCTCTAATGGATTAATTTGAGGTGTATGACGATAAGTGTCCATAATTGGTGGGATTGAACAAGAATATTCATGTAGTGATACTATGATACAAGACTTGAGGAATTGGAAGATGAAATAATGATTTATAGTACACATAGCATTTAGCCAGCATTATATATGAAGTATATTTGCCACCTTTGATGGACTGGTATGAGATTATCAAGTTTTGTGTGTTAAGAGAAATGGATGAGATTCTTAGGTCATGACACCTAGCCTTTTAGATTTTCTTCTTATTGAAAGTTGTTGACATAGTTAGATCTCTTGAACTAACCAACTGCGGAGATTTTATGGTGATCTTTAATGTCCTAAGTACTTTTGAGAATTTTCTATGTCGTACTATCTATAACTATAATCCACGGGATAACGTTTAATTAGCATTTTCCATTAAAGTTAATTTCCACTTTTATGGACTGGTTTGAGGATTTCAGGTTTTATGAGTTAGGAGAAATGGATGAGGTTGTTAGGAATGACATGTGGCCATGTAGAATTTGATATTATGGAAGTAGTAAACATGGTTAGATATTATGATCCAATCAACTGTGGAGGTACTATGGCTGTCTTTTATGTTCTAAGTGCTTTTGAGAATTCTCAAACATTAGTTCTATACAAATGTATTTGTGATTTCAGATCTACTAATAGAATCTTGGATGTCGTCGCTTGATCTTAATTGAGATTACTTTTGGTGCAGGCTCGACTTGTGCATCATATGCGAACATGTGATTCATATTGAGCTTAGATAATGTCGAGTTATGATTGTTCTCTCTTTTGAATATTATTTCGTGTATCATATTCCAATGTTATCGTTATATGAAGCAATCTCCCCTTTTGAATAATTACGAGTTGAGAATATAGCTCGGAAGACGCATTGGATAGACAATTATTATTTTGGAAAGTTTTACTCATATCCTTTTGCTGGCGAACAAAAACTTCTCTAATGGATTAATTGGAGGTGTATGACGATAAGTGTACATAATTGGTGGAATTGAACGAGAATATTCCAATAGTGATTTATAGCGGCGGTTAAATTTCATGATAATATAATACAGTATTTGAGGTATTAGAGAATGAAATTTGGGTAAGGAGTTATGTGTTTATTTAAGTCAAATAATTAAAATATAGTGAGATAGTAGCAACACATTCTTTGTGTCATATAAGGTATAGTAAACGGGATAATATTTAGCTAGCCTTTCGTATGAAATATATTTGCCCCGTTTGATGGACAAGTATGAGAATTTTAGGTTTTGAGTTAAGAGAAATGGATGTGATTGTTAGGACATGACATGCGGCCTACTAGATTTTCTTTTTATTTGAAGCTGTTCACATAGTTAGAATTTATAGTGATTTTATAGTGATTTTATAGTGATTTTTGATGTCCTAAGTACTTTTGATAATTCTTGAAGACATTAGTTCTGGATTGATTAACTTGTGATTTTTGACGTACTGACTGAACCGTGATGTCGTCTTTTGATCATGATTGAGGTTGTTATTGGAGCAGACTAGAAATGCACAACAGTGTTCAGGCAGTGATTTATATCGATGGTGAGAATTAATGATGCTAAATACAACATTTGAGGTATTGGAAAATTACATAGTGATAAAGAAAAGTAGATTTATTCAATTCTAACTAGCAGGATACAGTTAGACTATAAAACCATGTTCTTTCTGTGTCGCATGATCTATAATACACGGAATAATGTTTAGGTAGCATTTTTCGTGAAGTATATATGCCCCTTTGATGGATTTGTATGGGGATTTTAAGTTTTATGAGTTAGGAGAAATGGATGAGATAGTTCGGAAATGGCAAATGGCCTTGTTGATTTGTATCTTTTCGGAAGTTGTAAACATGGTTAGATATTATGATGCTATCAACTATGAAGATATTTTGGCTGTCTTTGATGTTCTAAGTACTTTTCAGAATGGTCGAGCATTAGTTTTGAACTTGTGATTTTTGACCTACTGAATGAATTGTGATGTCGTCTTTTGATGTTGATTGAGGTTGTTATTGGAGCAGACTAAAATTGCGTAACAGTATTCAGGTACTGATTTATGTCGGGGGTGAGAATTAATGATGCTATAATACAACATTTGAGGTATTGGAAATTGATACGGTGATAAAGAAAAGTAGATTTATTCAATTCTAACTAGTAGGATACAGTTAGACTATAAACCATGTTCTTTTTGTGTCGTATGATCTATAAGACACGGGATAATGTTTAGGTAGCAGTTGTCATGAAGTATATATGCCCCTTTGATGGACTTGTACGGGGATTTCAAGTTTTATGAGTTAGGAGAAATGGATGACATAGTTAGGATATGGCATATGGTCTTGTTGATTTTTTTCTTATTGAAAGTTGTAAACATGGTTAGATATTATGATGCATTCAAATATGGAGATATTTTAGCTGTATTTGATGTTCCATGTACTTTTGAGAATTATCGAGAATTAGTTTTGAACTTGTGATTTTTGACCTACTGAATGAATCGTGATGTCGTCTTTTGATCTTGATTGAGGTTGTTATTGGAGCAGACTTGAATTGCACAACAGTATTCAGGTAGTGAATTATATCGGTGGTGGGAATTAATGATGCAATAATAGAACATTTATGACATTGAAAAATGATACGGTGATAAAGAAATGTAGATTTATTCAATTCTAACTAGTATGATACAATTAGACTATAAATCCATGTTCTTTCTGTGTCGTATGATCTATAATACGCGGGATAAAGTTTAGGTTGCATTTTTTGTAAAGTACATATGCCCGTTAGATGGACTTGTACCGGGATTTCATGTTTTATGAGTTAGGAGAAATGGATGAGATAGATAGGACATGGCATATGGCTTTGTTGATTTTTATCTTATTGGAAGTTGCAAACCTTGTTAGATATTATGATGCAATCAATTATGGAGATATTTTGGCTGTCTTAGATGTTCTAAGTACTTTTTAGAATTATTGAGCATTAGTTCAGAACTTGTGATTTTTGACCTACTGAATGAATCGTGATGCCGTCTTTGGATCTTGATTGAGGTTGTTATTGGAGCATACTAGAATTGCACAACAGTATTCTGGTACTGATTTTGTCGGTGGTGAGAATTATTGATGCTACAGTACAACATTTGAGGTATTGAAAAATGATGTGGTGATAAAGAAAAAGGTGGATTTATTCAATTCTAACTAGTATGATGCTGTTAGACTATAAAACCATGTTCTTTCTGTGTCGTATGATTGATAATACACGGGATAATGTTGAGGTTGCATTTTTCGTGAAGTATATATGCCCCTTTGATGGACATGCATGCGGATTTCAAGTTTTATGAATCAGGAGAAATGGATGAGATCGCTTGGACATGGCATATGGCCTTGTTGATTTTTATCTTATTGGAAGTTGTAAACATGGTAGAATATTATGATGCAATCAACCATGAAGACATTTTGGCTGTCTTTAATGTTCTTAGTACTTTTGAGATTTGTCGAGCTGTAGTTCTGAAATTGTGATTTTTGACCTACTGATTGAATCGTGAAGTCGTGTTTTGATCTTGATTGTGGTTGTTATTGGAGCAGACTAGAATTGCACAACAGTCTTCAGGTAGTGATTTATGTCGGTGGTGATAATTAATGATGCTATAATACAACATTTGAGGTATTTGAAAATGATACGGTGGCAAGGAAAAGTAGATTTATTCAATTCTAACTAGTAGGATACAGTTAGACTATAAACCATGTTCTTTTTGTGTCGTATGGTCTATAATACACGGGAAAATGTTATGGTAGCATTTTTCGTGATGTATATATGCCCCTTTGATGGACTTGTATAGAGATTTCAAGTTTTATGAGTTAAGAGAAATGGATGACATAGTTCGGACATGGCATATGGCCTTGTTGATTTTTATCTTATTGGAAGTTGTAAACATGGTTAGATATTGTGATGCAATCAACTATGGAGATATTTTGGCTGTCTTTGATATTCTAAGTACTTTTGAGAATTATCGAGCATTAGTTTTGAACTTGTGATTTTTGACCTACTGAATGAATAGTGATGTCTTTTGATCTTAATTGAGGTTGTTGTTGGAGCAGATTAGAATTGCACGACTGTATTTCGGTAGTGATTTATATCGGTGGTGAGAATTAATGATGCTATGATGCAACATTTGAGGTATTAGAAAATGATACAATGACAAAGAAATGTAGATTTATTCAATTCTAGCTCGGAGGACACAGTTAGACTATAGAACCATGTTATTCTGTGTCGTATGATATATAATAAACGGGATATTGTTTAGGTTGCTTTTTTTGTGAAGTATATATTCCCTTTTGATGGACTTGTATAGGGATTTCAAGTTTTATGTGTTAGGAGCAGTGGATGAGATAGTTTGGACATGGCTTATGGCCTTGTTGATTTTTATCTTATTGTAAGTTGCAAACATGGTTAGATATTATGATGCAATCAACTATGGAGATATTTTGGCTGTCTTTGATGTTCTAAGTACTTTTGAGAATTATCGACCACTAGTTTTGAACTTGTGATTTTTAACCTACTGAATGAATCGTGATGTCGTCTCTTGATCTTGATTGAGGTTGTTATTGGAGCAGACTAGAATTGTACAACAGTATTCAGGTAGTGTTTTATGTTGGTTGTGAGAATTAATGATGCTATAATACAACATTTAAGGTATTTAAAAATGATACGGTGGTAAAGAAAAGTTGATTTATTCAATTCTATCTAGTAGGGATACAGTTAGACTATAAACCATGTTCTTTTTGTGTCGTATGATCTGTAATACACGGGATAATGTTTAGGTAGCATTTTTCGTGAAGTATATATTCCCCTTTGATGGACTTGTATGGGGATTTCAAGTTTTGTGGGTTAGGAGAAATGGATGACATAGTTTGGACATGGCATATGCCGTTGTTGATTTTTATCTTATTGGAAGTTGTAAACATGGTTAGATATTATGATGCAATCAATAATGGAGATATTTCGGATGTCTTTGATGTTCTAAGTACTTTTGAGAATTATCGAGCATTTGCTTTGAACTTGTGATTTTTGACCTACTGAATGAATCGTGATGTCGTCTTTTGATCTGGATTGAGGTTGTTGTTGGAGCACACTTAAATTGCACATCAGTATTTAGGTAGTGATTTATATCGGTGGTGAGAATTAATGATGCTATAATGCAACATTTGGGATATTAGAAAATGATATAGTGATAAATAAATGTAGATTTATTCAATTCTAGCTAGTAGGATACAATTAGACTATAAAACCTTGTTCTTTTGTGTCGTATGATATATAATACACGGGATAATGTTTAGGTAGCATTTTTTGTCAAGTATATATTTCCCTTTGATGGGCTTGTATGGGGATTTCAAGTTTTTTGAGTTAGGAGAACTGGTTGTGCTTGTTAGAACATGGCATATGGCCTTGTTGTTTTTTATCCTATTGGAAGTTGCAAACATGGCTAGATATTATGATGCAATCAACTATGGAGATATTTTGGCTGTTTTTGATGTTCTAAGTACTTTTGAGAATTATCGAGCACTAGTTCTGAACTTGTAATTTTTGACCTACTGAATGAATCGTGATGTCATCTTTTGGTCTTGATTGAGGTTGTTATTGGAGTAGACTAGGACAACCGTATTTAGGTAGTGATTTATTTCGGTTTTGAGAATTAATGATTCTAAAATTCGACATTTAACGTATTGGAAAATGATACGGTTATAAAGAAAAGTAGATTTATTCAATTCTAACTAGTATGATACAATTAGACTATAAAACCATATTCTTTCTGTGTCATGTGATCTATAAAATACGGGATAATGTTTAGGTAGCATTTTTCGTGATGTATATATGCCCCTTTGATGGACTTGTACGGGTATTTCAAGTTTTATGAGTTAGGAGAAATGGATGAGATAGTTTGGACATGGCATATGGCCTTGTTGATTTTTATCTTATTGGAAGTTGTATACATGGTTAGATATTATGATGCAATCTTCTATGGAGACATTTCGGCTGTCTTTGATGTTCTGAATACTTTTCAGATTTATCGAGCATTTGTTCTGAACTTGTGATTTTTGACCTACTGAGTGAATCGTGATATCGTTTTGATTTGGATTGAGGTTGTTATTGGAGCAGACTTGAATTGCACAACAGTATTCAGGTAGTGATTTATGTCGGTGGTGAGAATTAATGATGCTATAATACAACATTTGAGGTATTGTAAAATGATACAGTGATAATTATATGTAGATTCATTCAATTGTAGCTCGTAGGATACTGTTAGACTATAAAACCATGTTCTCTCTGTGTCGTATGATTTATAATACCCTGGATAATGTTTAGGTAGCATTTTTCGTGAAGTATATATGCCCCTTTGATGGACATGCATGGGGATTTCAAGTTTTATGAATTAGGAGAAATGGATGAGATAGTTCGGACATAGCGTTGGGCCTTGTTGATTTTTATCTTATTGGAAGTTGTAAACATGGTTAGATATTATGATGCAATCAACTATGGAGTTATTTTGGTTGTCTTTGATGTTCCAAGTACTTTTGAGAGTTGTCGAGCATTAGTTCTGAACTTGTGATTTTTGACCTACGGAAGGAATCATGATGTCGTCTTTTGATCTTGATTGAGGTTGTTATTGAAGCATACTAGAATTCCACAACAGTATTCAAGTAGTGATTTATGTCGGTGGTGAGAATTAATGATGCTGTAATACAGCATTTGAGGTATTGGAAAATGATTCGTTGATAAAGTTAAGTAGATTTATTCAATTCTAACTAGTGGGATACCGTTAGATTATAAAACATGTTCATTTTGTGTCGTATGATCTATAATACACGGGATAATGTTTAGGTTGCATTTTTCGTGAAGTATATTTGCCCTTTGATGGACTTTTATGGGGATTTCAAGTTTTATGAGTTCGGAGAAATGGATGAAATAGTTAGAACGTGGCGTATGGCCTTGTTGATTTTTATCTTATTGGAAGTTGTAAACATGGTTAGATATTTTGATGCAATCAAATGTGGATTTATTTTGGCTGTATTTGATGTTCCAAGTACTTTTGAGAATTATCGAGCATTAGTTCTGAACTTCTAATTTTTTACCTACGGAATGAATCGTGATGTCGTCTTTTGATCTTGATTGAGGTTGTTGTTGGAGCAGTCTTGAATTGCGCAATAGTATTTAGGTAGTGGTTTATATTGGTGGTGAGAATTAATGATGCTATAATGCAACATTTGAGGTATTAGAAAATGATACATTGATAAAGAAATGTAGATTTATTCAAATCTAGCTAGTAGGATACAGTTAGACTATAAAACGATGTTCTTCTGTGTTGTATGATATATAATACACGGGTTAATGTTTAGGTAGTATTTTTTGTGAAGTATGTATGCCCCTTTGATGGACTTGTATGGGGATTTCATGTTTTATGAGTTAGGAGAAATGGATGAGATAGTTAAGACATGGCATATGGCCTTGTTGATTTTTATCTTATTGGATGTTGCAAACATGGTTAGCTATTATGATGCAATCAACTATGGAGATATTTTTGTTGTCTTTGATATTCTAAGTACTTTTGAGATTTATCGGGTACTAGTTCTGAACTTGTTATTTTTACCCTACTGAATGAATCGTGATGTTGTCTTTTGATCTTGATGGAGGTTCCTATTGGAGTAGACTAGAATTGCACAACAGTATTTAGGTATTGATTTATATCGGTGGTGAGAATTAATGATACAATAATAGAACATTTAAGGTATTGGAAAATGATACGGTGATAAAGAAAAGTAGATTTATTCAATTTTAACTAGTATGTTGCAGTTAGACTTTAAAACCATGTTCTTTCAGTGTCGAACGTTTTATAATACACGGGATAATGTTTTGGAAGCATTTTTCGTGAAGTATATATTCCCGTTTGATGGACATGCATGGGGATTTCATGTTTTGTGAATTAGAAGAAATGGATGAGATAGTTCAGACATGGCATATGGACTTGTTCATTTTTTTCTTATTGGAAGTTGTAAACTGGTTAGATATTATGATGCAATAAACTATGAAGATATTTTGGCTGTCATTGATGTTCTATGTACTTTTGAGAAATGTTGAGCTTTAGTTTTGAAATTGTGATTTTTGACCCACTGAATGAATCGTGATGTCGTGTTTTGATCTTTATTGTGGTTGTTATTGGAGCATACTAGAATTGCACAACAGTATTCAGGTAGTGATTTATGTCGGTGGTGGGAATTTATGATGCTATAATACAACATTTGTGGTATTTGAAAATGATACCGTGGTAAAGAAAAGTAGATTTATTCAATTCTAACTAGTATGATATAGTTAGACTATAAACCATGTTCGTTTTGTGCCGTATGATCTATAATACCCTAAATAATGTTTTGGTAGCATTTTTCGTGACGTATATATGCCCATTTGATGGACTTGTATGGGGATTTCAAGTTTTATGAGTTAGGAGAAATGGATGACATAGTTAGGACATGGCATATGGCCTTGTTAATTTTTATCTTATTGGAAGTTGTAAACTTGGTTAGATATTATGATGCAATCAACTTTGGAGATATTTTGGCTGTCTTTGATGTTCCAAGTACTTTTGAGAATTATCGAGCAGTAGTTTTGAACTTGTGATTTTTGACCTACTGAATGAATCGTGATGTCTTTTGATCTTGATTGAGGTTGTTGTTGGAGTAGACTAGAATCGTGCAACAGTATTTTGGTCGTGATTTATATCGGTGGTGAGAATTAATGTTACTTTGATGCAACATTTGTGGTATTAGAAAATTATACAATGATAAAGCAATGTAGATTTATTCAATTCTATCTAGTAGGATACAGGTAGACTATATAACCACGTTCTTCTGTGTCGTATGATATATAATAAACGGGATAATGTTTAGGTAGCATTTTTTGTGAAGTATATATTCCCCTTTGATTGACTTGTATGGGTATTTCTATTTTTATGAGTTAGGAGCAGTGGATGAGATAGTTAGGACCTGGCATATGGCGTTGTTGATTTTTATCTTATTGTAAGTTGCAAACATGGTTAGATATTATGATGCAATCAACTATGGAGATATTTTGGC
>JAULJZ010204486.1:0-19269 GCA_032270985.1 Heliamphora pulchella
TTATCTAAAAAAATGAGATATTCTTTAAAATTTAATTTAACAAAATTATACTAATCAATATGAAAATTTTATTTTTTTTAAGAAAAAATTGGAACTACTTCAAAATTTAGTATTAGAAACTTTTCGTATATATTTTTCTTAATTTTTTCATCTTTAATTTTAAATAAAATTAGCAACTTACGAATAAAAAATTACTTATTCTAATTTTTATATATGAGAAACTTCTCACATATACTATGAGAAACTTCTCACACATATATTTCTTTTAATTTTGTCATTCTTAATTTTAATTAAAATAAACAATTTATGAATGAGAAATTTTTCAGTACGTATAATTTTTTTCATTTATTAGAAATTTCTCATACATATTTTTCTTAATTTTGTTATTCTTAATTTTTTTATAAAATGATAAACTTATGAATAAAAAATTTTTCAGTATAATTTTTTTTCAACATGATGAGACATTTTTCATATCTTGATACAATGTATGAGAAAATTGTCGTGTATAATTTTTTTTTAAGTTGTATTTTCATCTCGATAGATATGTATATGAAAATATTCTCATCTTGTGATTTATGAAAAAAATTTCATAGTATTTATGTATATGAGAATATTCTCATTTTATGATATATGAGAAGTTTTCTTCTTATGATATATTAGAAGTTTTCTCATAACATGTGTATGTATAAGAATATTCCCATTTTATGATACGAAAATGCTAAATTTCCCAAAAGAATTAGCCAAAATTTTTTATTGATTTTTTTAAGAAAATAGTTAGAATGAGTCGGTGGACGCATAAAGAACGTCTTCTTCGTTACCGACGAAAAAGACTCAAACAGCGGTGACGACCATTTCACCATGCTTTGCAATTCACAACTACAAGTCGAGCACCGTACTTTCTTCGATGAACTATCGCTGTAGCGTTCCATCATTGACAACCTGATCACCATGCTTTGTTCAATCGACACAACCTCAATTTGTTTAAGTTTCAGAATATCGTCGACAGAATAAAAGGAAAGCCTTGAGATTGTTACAATACTGAAGAATAATTGAACGAGATTAAGAAACGGTTGGAATGAATTGATTTAGAGAGAATATTCTCAGTATTTTTGACCAGCGAAAATGTTTTCAATAATTTTAACCATTGAGAATATTCTCAGTATTTTTTATTAGTGAAAAAGTTTTCAGAGAGCAACGTTGGTAAAGAAGGTGTTGAGGAAGATGTCGTAAAGAAAAGTAGAGATGAGGGTGGAGGAACAGAGCTTGTTGCCAAAGTGGAACGAGAGGAACCACTTGAGCGAAGAGTGAGAGATAATAGTAGAGTAGAGGTAGCTCGCGCAACGTCGAACCACTGAGAATGTCCTCAGTATTTTTTACCAGTGAGAATGCTCTCAGTGGGCAGCGTTGGTGGAGCAGGTATTTGAGGAAGAGGTCGTAGAAAAGAATAGAGAGAAAGGTGGAGGAGCAGAGCTTGTTGTCGAGATGGATAGGCCGACATCGCAGAGATGACAATGAAGAGTTACTTTTGAATGGGCCGACGTGACATCGCAGAGATGACAATGAAGAGTTACTTTTGGATGGGCCGACGTTGCAGAAATGGTGATGAAGACAAAGAAAGAATTGAAAAGATAAAATAAATAACAACCAATTTTCATACCCTGTGTGGTTTTTAGTTCCTACTATGAATGGGAGAATTATCAGGCCATGCAGGAGGTGAGCGTGAGCATGAGCATAATTGTGACACGTGTGTTAAGGTGTTTTGGACAAAGATTTCGATCATTTTTTCAATAAGGGTAGTACGTCTCTTTGTGATATATGAGAAGTTTCTCGTAACATGTGTGTGTATGAGAATATTTTATATTATGATATATGATAAACTTCTTATACATTTGCTGCATAAAAAAGAAAAACTATCTAATTTGAACAAAAAAGCTAATTTTTTACCCAATGAACGAATTTTTGAAAAATAATATAAAAGTTAATAAACTTCTTTTCCTTCTTTTCTAATCTTTTTTTCTTTTTTTGATTGGTTTAAATTTTTGATTTTTTTTGTTTTTTCATAATAAAACAAATCTAAAAGTATAATTATTTTAATTAAAGTTAAAAAAATTCACTAAAAACAAAAAAACTCTTATAAAAATTTTAAAGTGACTTTTTTCTAAAATAAGTAACAAAATTGAAAAAAATAATATGAGAAATTTTTTTAGAATTGACATTAATCTTTTAATTTTTGAGGATATGACAAAAATTTTCCTAAAAAAAGAAAAGTCAAAAAACCTGAACTCCAATTTACCTGTCATGTTATTTCTTCATAACTCCAATCCATAAAGTTTTTTGGCTTTCGGTCATTTTTTCGGTCAATTCTTCCGGTAAACGTAGCATATCTCTTATTTTAGTTGAGTCAGAATGTTCTTTCTTTTTAGTTTTTTCTATATCTAATTTTATTTTAAAATTTTAAAAATACTTTAATTTTTTATAGCAAAAGAACAAGAACGAATTAATTGATAAACTAGCCTCAAGTTGGTGCAACGATTCAAGAGATCAGAGAGGAACTTCCTCCATCATATCTGTAGTGAGTGCATATATAATTTGAAAATCAATTCACTGCTTCTTGCTATTTCTCGTAATTAATTTGATTTTAATTTGAAAATTTATAATTCTTTTAATTTTTTTTTCTCGTGTCTGCATGAACCCTAGTTACTTTATAACTGATTGAAAATTGGTAATCTTGTGATTAGATTATATTTTTCCAAAAAAACAAATCCCGTATGATTTTTTTGTAAAAATTAAATAAATATGATAAGATCATATAATTTTATGTTTTACATATATGAGTAATCAACTAAAGGAGTACTAACAGTAAAAATCCTAAAAATATATATTCAAAAATTGAACTCCAAAAAGACACAGCACACGATATTGTACTTTCAATGACGCCCATTTCTCCCATGGTATTATTTATTGGTGATAATGAACGATTGGTCCAGAGTTGGTTGACCTAATTTATAGCTTCATATTACTAATTTTAACTATCAGTTACAATTTTTTTTAAACTTTAAAGTAACATAAATAGTTAAAAAAACTATACTACCTTTCAATTTTTAAGGTTTTAAGTGGATGCATTGCCCACTTGATCACTAAATCTTTAAAAAATATATATATATTTTAAGGCTTGTGAAGACCTTTTATATGGTAAAAAATAAAAATACACTGATATGTATGTGTTGCCCCGCTTGTTATTACTTTTATGTGTATAAATTATTTTGAAAATAAATCAAACCTTTTAAACTAATTCTATATATTACAGTGATATTCTAATTTATAAGGGTGTATTTTTTTTTGGGGGGAGGGGAGGGGGGGGGTACGACTATTAGGGGGTGTTTGAATTACGGTTTTGGTAAGAGATGTATCAAGGGAGAAAGCAAGAAGAAAACAAAAAATAAATGGATTCCAAGCATGATCACTTCATTTTTTTTTTTTGTTTCTTTCTTACCCTTTATGAATCGTTTTACAAATATATGATTTAGGCACTGTTTGGGATCACTTAAAAAATTATTTTTTTAATAAAAAAATTATTTTTTTAATAAAAAAATCAACTTTTAAGTTATACTGTTTAGTTTTCTAAAAAATTAACTAATTTTTTTTTTCATTTCTTTTTCAAAAAGAAAACCTATACAAAACACTTTACATTTTTTGAAGTAAAATACTATAATAATCACAATTAAAAAACTTAGCCATCCTCACAAAAATAAAAAAAATCGTGCCATCATTTTAAATATTATAACTTAAAAGCAAAAAGTAAAAGTATATTGGACATTTTAATAAAAACAAAAAAAATTAAAAAAACTACTATAAAAAATTATCTCAAATAATTTAAATTTTTTATTACTCTTTTTTTTAAAAAAATTAAATATCTTAAAAATCAAATTTTTTAGATATTTACCATAAAGTATTGTCAATTTTATTAAAAAACTATTTAATACTTGTAAAGTACTAAAAGACATTATTTGCGTAATATTATTAACAAATAAAAAATTATAATATACAATGGGTCATGCTTTTTCTCTATCAACATTCTTCCATTTGTAAAAATTATTGCTTTGCTATTTATTAATCTAAAGAATAATATAAATTACGTTACATTATATTTTAATAATTCCTATTTCCTCATTATTAAGATATTGATCTTTTTAAGAGAGAGAAATCTAAGCACTAAAGGTGTGTTCACACCCATGTTATATATTTTCATCTGGAAGGCGTTTTGATTGCGGAAAATTATTAGGTACTTTCATAATATTTTTTGTGGTATAATTTATGTAGTATTTTAATAAATAAAAATACATGATATTTAGTGGGTAAATATTTAGTGGATCATATTTATCTCATACTTATCCAATAAAAGTGGGTAAATATTATTTTATGCAGAGTATTTTTTATTACGTAATTAGATAGAAGCGTCAAGTAGACAGGCAATATAATGTTTCGAGAATACCGAATAATTACTCTTTGATTATTCTTAAGCAAATGAATCAGGACTTATCAATTAATAGGGACTTTTGGTGTGAAATCCATAAAAAATATTTTATATAGTAATAGATTGAATAAAAAGAATTTTAACTCTTAAAATTTAGTAAGTTAAATTGAACGAAAATATTCCTAATACTCTAAATATCAATCTTTTCACCTCAATATGTTATCTCTCCATCTCAACACCCTTCTCTCCACCTCAACCATTTGTGGGTCTACAACAACCCCTAGTCACCTCCTTCGGTGACTCTCGGCGATCAACTCCAGTGACGACTTTTCGACAATCAACTCTTACGACTTTTCGACTACTAATTCTAGCGAGTTTTCAATAATCAATTCTAGCGATTTCTGGTAACAACGTATTCCAATAACTATTAAATCAAAAATAATTTTAACTGTTTGAATATATATATATATATATAATATTTGTTATTTTGTATAGTATTGATGGCTAATAAAGTGATTACAGTAGATATAGTATGTTTTGATCAATATAGAAAAATTTTACTATTCGAATACAACAAATAGTGAAATTTAGTTTTAGTGTGGCTAGAATTGGAGAGAATACAAATAAATTTTATTGTTCGAATATAGAAAAATATTGAAATCCATTTTTAGTGTAACTAGTGTTAGAGCGAATAAAGATAAATTTTACTGTTTGAATACAACGAACAGTGAAATCAATATGTTCTGTGGGTCGTCGAAAAAGTTATCCAGAATACCGTCGAAAGTCGCCGAAAAATTGCCAAAAACTTTCGCTAGATAAACAGCAAAAAAATAATTGCATGAAAGTTGCCAGAGAATAGTCACTGGTGGTGGCCGAAAAATGTTATAACCGGTGATTATCAAAAAAAGTTATAGCGATTAGAGTTAAAAGTAGTAATGATATAGCAAGTGGTTTGTACTAAGTAATTTGGCAAAAGTGTGAGTAATAAGGATAGCTTTATTTTTAATTTTATTTCTATAATTGTTTAGCATTAAATTAAAAAATCTTGACTCTTAAAACTTTTAAAATTATAAACTTAAGAACTTAAAAAAATTAAAATGAAATACATGCATTAAATTTTAAAAAAATTATATTTATGACGAATTATCCGTAATTAATAAGGGCTTTCCTGCTCAAGTTGAGTTTGTGGGAATCCAAATCATTTGATAGTCAAAGAGGTCAAAAAGTTAAGAAATCAAGTCTTGTGATCATTAAGCGTGCGTTTAGATTTTTTTTAAAAAGTTTGTGTTTTTTCTTTGCGGCGTTTTCGTTAATACATTTATTATTTTTAAATTTAATTTTTTAATTTTTAATTTCTTAAATTGAGAGAAATTAAAAATATATATTCGCCCAGGGTAAAGTAAAAAAAAAGTTTAAAGAAGGCAAAAAAAAAAAATCTACAAAAGCTCAATGGCTTTTTTTTTTTTTAAATACCTGTTTAGAATGTTTAAAAAATTTGATTTTAAGAGATTTAACTTTTTCAAATGAAAGAGGAATAAAAAAATGTTAGATTGTTTGAGATAATTTTTTGTAATAATTTTTTTTATTTTTTTACTTTTTATTAAAATATTTAAATTATCCTTAATTTTAGCTTTTAAATTGTACTGTTTGTAATATTGGCATGAATTTTTTTGATTTTGTGAGTAGGATTGACTTTTTAAAGTAAAAGTATTACAATAATTTTGTTTGAAAAAAAATTAAAATGTTTGGGATATGTATTGGCTTTTTTCTTAGATTAAAAGATGAAAAAAAAAATTAATTTTTTTAAAAAAAATTAAACAAGGCAGCTTAAAAGTAAGCTTTTTTTTTTTTTGCAAAACAAAATTGGCCAAAAAACTATACCAAACAACCCTTAATCTAAACTCTTTTTCGCCAAACTTTTGTTTTGATAATTTTTCACAACCAGAGATTATTTAAAAAGTTTATCGATCATTTAAATTTTAAGTAGTTGGCTTAGTCGTCAAAGTCTCAAGACTTCGAGTTCTATGCTGTCCAAGATCTCATCTTTGAAATATCTTAAGTGCTACAAGCTCTAGTATGATTAGTCCATACAAGATTTTGCCGAGCATTAATTGGGCCCTCCAGCGAGTAAAAAGTAGAATTAGTTCTCTTGAGATTAGTTAATGTGCGTGTAAATTAGTCTAGACACTTTGAAATATCAAAAAATATACTAATTTAAACTAATATTAAAAAAATATTTATTAAAAATAATAAAATAAAATAAGAAAAGCTAAGCTAAATAAGATAATCCTGGCATAATTAATCTTTTATTGTTCAAGTTGCTAATAATAGATTTGGGTAACTGGTCTCACTTTTCGTTTATTTACTTTGACACGTTGCGTAATTTGGGGTAATAGTAAGTGCTTTACCAAATAGTGTTGTAAAGCGAATTTGAGTCACAAAAGTACTTTCTTCAAGAAAAAGTGAGGGCAAAGCGGTACATTTGTTGTACTTTCTTAGCCTTAGCCTTGAGTGCAGTTGATTCGCGACCCCCCCCCTTATCAATAGTAGTATAAATATTTTAATGTACATACAAAATGAGAAAAATGTTAATGTACATGGATAGATAGATATATATATATATATAGATTTAGACACACATTTTTCACATGAAATGGGTCTCACTGCTTAGAACCCATTCATGTAAGAGGAGTGTGCCAATCTATGATCGGTAAGTGTAGATGTAACTAAACTTATAAGATAAATATCTAAAAAAGGGAAAACGTTCACAATTATCTCTCGAGTACTTCAAACATTGATACTTATAATTAATATGCACTTTTTTCTACTCACATAGCCAAAAATATACACATCGTATACAAATATTATAATGCATAAAGTGATCGTCCACAACAAATGTGTGAACGGATAAATAATTACTCGGTAGTCTCATAGCAACACGTGGTATGTCTACATGTTGCTCTTATCTAATCGTATAATGAAAAATAATTTGCGTAAAAAAATATTAGCCCATCTTTATTGAGTAAGTAGAAGATAAAGATGATTCACGTAATATAAATTACATATTTTTATTTATCAAAAATATCATATAAATAATGCTACATACTCCGAGATATCTACTAAATTTCCGTGAATGCATTTAGCAACTCCCTCAAACATTGGGCAAGACATATCTAAAGTGGCATCAAATTATAAAACTACAAGCATTAACCCAGAATTTATGAATTTTGAATTTTTCAAATTATAATTTTTTTTTATCAGAAAACCTTTCAAATTATTTACTTGTGATCAAATCAGCCCATTTTGAATAATGACTTATTTATTTATTTTATTTTTGTAAACTATTTTATTGTTTGAACCAATTATTATATTTTTTCGAGGCAATTTGTGTCGATAATGCCTTAGTTCTGTCAGCGTGTGCAATTTTGCGTCAGCAAAAACCTTTTGCGATATTTCTACGCCGACGCCTTGCCAATGCAAGGATTTTGATCGGAAAATATGTTTAACTACGCAAATTATCCTTTTTCCGACGCTTTTGCTATGTAAAAAAATTTGCTTTTTGTTGTAAAATTACTGAATTTTTTTTAATATTTTAATTAGAAATTTTATTTTTTAAAATTTTCTCATGGAGAAGATCCAAAATTTTTTTAAAAAAATCTTAACAAATATATAAAAATAGTTTTAAAAAGGCAAAATAAACCAAAAAAAAACTCTTAATTTATTGATGAGTTCAAGTACTTGCAATATATATATATATATATACTGCAAGTGCATAGTTATGGAGAAGTGCTGATCAATTTCATATCTAACAGAGACAGTTGATTATGAAAAGCTTGTTCTGAGCCATCAGCAGGATTATGGAATCAATAATAATTTATAACTCACATGTGCGGAATAAAAGATTTATAATTATGGAATATGTCTAACATATAAGGGTGCTAGTTATGACTCTGTCTAAAGATACTTATTATTTAAATTTAATAATTTAAAAGTAAAATATAAAATAATATCAATAATTCAATAACTAATTAATCGACCAATTTTAAGACACTCAATTAAAAATACGATTTTACTAGTTTGTTAATTTATAGAGATTAAAAAAATAAATAACAAGATATTAAAACTAATTAAAAGGTAAATTATTTTTTTTGTTGAATTAATAAAAGGAGAAGTAATGTTAATGAATATTTTTCTACTTCTTTTTTTTTTACATATAGAAGAACATAAGAAAGGAGGGAAACTAAAAAGAAAAACAAAGATTGTCTCATTTTAAGAGTTAAGTTTTTTACAGTTATATAAATGTCGACACATCAAATTAATGTTCTATCTTGTTGTATAGATCGTATACGAAACCCTCTAAATGAAGAAATATAGACTTTCTAATTGTTTTTGTCACAGTGAAAATGAAAAAAATAAAATTGTATTTTTATATATTTATTTTAGTTTTCTATTTTTAAAAATAAAAAATATCCACTAAAAAATAGAAATTGCATTATAATTATTCATATGCATGTGAAACCACTTATAGTGTTGTTGTGTAGTGGGTTCCACATGTACATGAATAATCATAATGCATTTTCTACAATTAATCTGTGGTGAATTAATTCATGTATACGTAGTATTATTATTTAAAAAAATAATGAAAATTTTAAATACATTTTTTGTTTTTGTATCATTTATATTTTGTTATAAATATTCATAAATTCTTTCAAAAAATTATTTTCGAAAATAGTTTACCAACCAAGTTTCACTTAGCGGTTTTTGTATCTCTTTTTCTTTTATAATGATTTTGATGATTTTTTTTTTTTTTTACAAAACTTGAGAAAAAAGTATGAATGCATGTTCCCATATATTCCTAAATAACATCAATAGTACGTACACATGAACAAATTAACAACCACAGACTAACTAAAAAAAATACATATTAATTAGTCATTTAACATACATTAAATGACTGAAATGCATTTTTTTAATCATATTTATGATTGAATTTCTGTGTAGAAAGTATTGTCCCAACTCCCACATATAAACATAGGCAAAGCGAGATAGAATCCAAGCAACATGAGGTTATGATTGAAAGGTACCAAACCAAGAGGGAATATATGGTAATATGTCAAAAAGCCAGGGCAAGTGGAAGAAAATTCCTTATATAGCTCATGCCTGGACTAGTTTTTTTTTCAAGGTTTTTTGATTTTTTAATTTTTTTTATAAAAAATTAAATATTAAAAGATGTAAAAAAAATTTAACTTAGGCCAAACTAATAGACTTTTTTACAGGCTTTTAAACAAAATTTTTTTAAAAAAAACAAAGCCAAACATAGACATAATTATATATATATATATCCAAACATATTGCGCACCTGGTGCTAAGTATCCAACACATGCACTCTCACTCACTCTCTCTTTCTCTACGAAAAATTATTAAGTAATTTTAAAGTATAATATAATATTATTTATGCCGTATTGTTAGTAAATGAAAACATGTGATGCAGCTGCATACTTAGTAAGTTATTTTTGTCTTCTATTTACTTAATAACAGTAAATGCAAAATATTTTTTATAATATAATTAAATAATACATCCCGTAAAAAATAATTAAATACCACGTAATATTACCTTACTAAAAAAATAATTACTCCTCTTAGACCTCTCTCTGCACAGAGGAGACGGCACCCTATCCCATGTTGTATTATTAAAATTAAAAATAGAAAGTTTAAATATTTGATAAAGATTATAGATTATAATTTTTAGTTAAAATAAAAAAAATAATTATAAATTGCAACAAAAGTTGTGGACGTTCGAAAAAACTTATAGCTTATAGCTAAAAGTAGTAGTAAGAAGCTAAAAGTAATTAACAGTAGTTTTGCCAAATATCTCTCAGTGCTATATATATATTATGGCCTTATTTGGCAACTTAGCTTTAAGTAGGCTTTTTACTTAAAATCACTTTAAGTTAAAAAGTCAAAAGTTTATTTAGGAAAAATATGAGATGACTTTAAACAAGGCCCGGCACTGGGCTAAGACCAATAAAGCCATGGCTTTAGACCCCCCAACTTTAGATAAAAATTTAGGGCTCCCAACTTTAGATAAAAATTTAGGGCCCCAAAAGTTTTAAGCACTTATATAAATTTATATATAAACTTTTGTATATAAATTAACATATAAAGAGCTTTTTAAGGAAGAGTTTTTATGATTAAGTTTTTTTTTTTAAATAATCTTATGAGAATATGAGTTCTTTATGTGTTAATGATAATTTTTTGTATGTAGGGATTTTGATATTTCATTTTTTTGTGTAGAGATTTTGATTTTTTATTTTTATGTGTGCTGAATACTAAAATCTGAATACATATTTTGATACCTATATTTGTAACTTGTCAAATATGTTGAATACATAAATATTATTTTAATTGATAATTGTAATTTTTAACAAATTGGTTAAGTTTATGTTAGTAATAATTTTTTGAGTAGCAGATTATCTAGATTTTTAAAATTTTTCACAAATTTATTTTTTGAGTAGCAGATATTGTGATTCTCAAATTTTTTTATTTGTAGACTATCTAGATAAAATCATAACTCGATGTAGAAAGTATCCATATTAGTCTAAAAAAAGAAAAAAATATGCAAAAAGTAGACAAACTAATTCAATTTTAAATTTTTATGGAGTTCTATTTTAGAAGTTCGTTTTAAGCCTTCTAAAATTCAAAGCCAACCCTGATTTTAAACCAAAGATTTAAAATAGATTTAAGTCAGAAGACAAAAATTTTTGTTTAAAATTACTATAATTTTTTAAAATTTATTTTTAAATAATTTTATATTCAATATCAATTTTGTTTGATAGATTTTGACGATTAGATTTTAAAAATATAATTTTTATAAAAAATAAATTAGAATAATAAAAATTATGATATTTTTAAAAAATATATTAAAAAATTATGTAAAAAGTTAAAAGCTAAAAGCTTTTAAATTAAAAAATAAAATTTTTTAACTTTTTAAAATTTAAACAAAAAAAAAAAAAACGAGAGTGGCTTTAAGCCGACTTAAGGGGTTGCTAAACGAGGTCTATATATAATTATGGACAGAAATTGGAATCCAATGCGTTTTCCCTCTAATAATTTCTCTCTCATTCATTCTAAAATAATTACAGATTAGAAAAGCAAGAGAGAGAATATATATTAAGGGGAAAGACTTTTCTTAGATTTTAAATTCACTCCAATTTTGAACATTTTATATATTTATATTCTAAAAAATTTATATATATTCTATTATATAAAAGAAGAACAATTTGTGTTTTCAAAGTTCTAACAATTTTTCACTTGACTAAATTATTTTTAATTAAATATTTAAGTTTTTACTGTTTGCATAAATCTTATTTTATAAATTTTAAAAGGAAAATTTAAACATTCAAATCTTAAATACTAGCAATAATAATTTTTTTATGTGCACACACATGAGTACAGCATTGAGAGTCGAACTCCTGATCTCCACAGTGAAGAAATGAGATAGGAATTACCCGTTAGGGTACATCATTACATGTAAATTTTAAGATAAATTACATTCAACTCCACGAGATTTAAGCTTATTTTTAAAAAAAATTTCAAAATCTCTGAAATGATATTGCGTTTTATTTTTTTTTACGTTTATATTTTACCTTAATTCTTTTGTTAATTAACTAAATGAAAATTAATTTTATCATTAAATATTTTATATTTTTTTCACATTTTACCCTTACTAACTTCGGAAGAGAGTTAAAATGATCAGCAATACTATAAATTCAAAAAAAAAATTTAAAAAATTATTCAAAATTTAAAGTAGATAATTAAGATTCACTTAGTGTGTGTTCCACATTTTGTTAATTATAAATTTATACTTTATAAATTACTTTTGAAGTAAAATTATAAATACTTTTGTTGGATAGATAGACTTTTCCTAAAATGATTGATCTTTTTCAACATTTTCTTCGACCATTACATGCTCCACCCCACCACCACCACCGACATCCGTCACCACGACCTCCCTTCGTCCGTCACCCTCGAGCCAACACCAACCAACAAATAAAATCTAATGGAAGGAGCGATCATGATGATCGGCGTGGTATTGCTGATGAACAGAGCACTAGTTGAAAAGAAAAGAAACTACTAGAAGTTATGAAAAGATAACAAAGAGAATAAACGATTTATTCTCTTCAGATAATATTCAACACAAATTAATGAACTATAAAACATTTAGTTCAACTTCTGCAGCGGTCCCAAATTGTGATTCTCAATCACAATCTGGCGTATTGTCGCCGGCAATGTGAGAGATGGTGGAGTAGGAGAGAAGGTTGTGGTTGCAGAGGATTTGGGGGAGAAAGCGAATTTAAGGATTTTAGTACAATGTAAGGTCTATTCAAATTTTGAATCAAAGGAGATGACGAAGAAGATGAGGAACATAGAGATGGGAAAAAAAAAGACCAAAATTAATTTATCCGCTAATTTCATATATGAACAGATTGTGTGTGTATATATATATATACACAAGAGAATTCTTAATATGGTAGAGCTGTATTCTTTTTTCGTGGAAAGATTGGGGATTCTGAGGTTTTTTCGTGAATATATATATATATATATATATATTCAAGAAGCTGGGGCAACTGGGACCAGCAAGAGTTCTTCGTGTTCACGTTCATCAAATGGTACTTCAAAATATGAAAAAGTTTACAAAAAAAATAAAAATAAGCAATATAAAATCTGACTTATAAGATTATTTTAGTTTATATTTCTAAACACTTAATATAGTCTTAGACAAAAATAATAACTTTTTAACTCGTAAGAAAAATAAAAAATAAAAGTATAACAATTTTGACTAAATAACAAAAAAATAAATAAATAAAATAAACAAATAAGCTATTATATGGGACTGACCGACATGTAATGTAATGGTTCAATGGTGATATATCGAATTTCAGTGATACGAATGTGGAAAACTACAGTAGAAGAAATAGCAACATGATTTAGAAGAAGGGAATATAGGAATCAGCGGGTGGCTTTACAAGGAAAAGCATGATTTAGAAGAAAGGAATATAGGAATCAGCTGGTGGCTTTACAAGGAAAAGCAGTAGAGTAGTACTATTTGCTTTCACTTTTGTCTACTTAAGAACATCTTTATGAGACTAAAGTTCAATAATCAGCCTTAGCTTTTCTTTCATATGTAAGTCCTCTGCGGTCTTCTCCTTTTATGGATTGTCCTTCAATAACTAATGGATGAGCATAAATATTCTCCCACCCAACCCAAGGCATGGGCACCCTCTGCTTTTTTGACTGGAAGGTGGCAAGTGCACCAAGCAAATTCGATACTTTTGTAATATTAGGTCGTGTTCTCACTTGATAATGTAGTAGATTTTTTTTTTATGTGAAATAATATAAGCACGGTTTTATTGAATAAGTAAAAAATAAAAGGTGCATTGAGCATTTCTTTATCGGGAATACGTATACCACGTAAGTAATTGCCACATAATACACTCTAGGAATATTGATCGATATATAAAAGTATTGATCCTATTTCGTAAAATACATTATATTAAGTCTCAATTTTATATTTAATAATATATTTTATAGTGTTTTTGTCAACAACATCAAAGAGAGTGGCTTAAAGAAAAAAAGAATGTAAAACATGAAAATAAAAAGAAAACAACGGACATAAAGGGAAATTTTCCAGAAGTTGCATCCAGACGGATTGTATCCGTGTCCAGATGGAAGTGGACCAGAAGATACTATGTTCGGACGGACTTTGTCTGCGTTCGGACGAAAAGCTACTAGGAAGAAAGCATCCAGACGAGCATCAACCAAAGTTCAAACAAAATCTTGACAAAATGAATTGCGTCCAGACGGAATCCACTAGCGTACGAACAAAATCTCAAACTGTCCCGGACGGAATGAGTAGCGTCCAAATGGGGCACATAGTCAGTGTTCTATTCCAACACTGCAATTCTGGCCAAACTGCACACATATAAATAGGTGGCCAGGGCTTCTCAAACGAATATCTCTGATTTTTTAAGACAAAGGGGCAAAGGAAGCGACGAGACCAATTTGGAAGGCTCGGGACGTGTTAAGAAGTCAAAGACGGAGACTTGATGCTTTATTCTTTTTTAACTTTTCATGCTTTTTAGCCGCAACATGAGCGGCAAAATTTTTTCTGTTCTTAAGAGATGATGAATCCCTGTCAGTATTTTTAGGACTAGTTCAAAGTCGATTGTTTATTCTTTATTTTGGATTCAGTTCGTTGTGTGATTTGAGACGTTAACTTTTTGATCAACAAGTTTTTAATTTAAATATCTAGTTCTATTTTTATTTTCTGTAATTATAAAAATGAGATCATACAACTGTTATATCTACGTCTCGATATTCAAATGTGAGATATTCTATACTTTGCTAGGACGGGTTGTGCTCTGGATGATCTGTGCCAAAAGCTTAGATAGAGTATGCTAGATTTGGATTCGAACTTATCCTCTTGATAACCCTAATCGGTCTTGTAGTCGCGATATGATTGAATTGAATCAAATAAAGATAAACTAGAGTTTGAATGAAATTAAGAACTATTGGCTAGGAAGGATTCTAACCATTAGGAATCTTTTTTCCACTTGAATTCTAAATTTTGATTTCTTAGTTTTTTTAGTTTAATTAGAATTATAATCCAAATCAAACTCTCTTTTTTTTTAAAAAATCATTAATAAAATATTCTAATAAATAAATCATATTTGCATTAGATCCCTAAAGACGATATCCGGACATTAGCCACTATCCTACGGGTTAGTAGTTAAAATAAGATTTTTAAATAAATATTTTTAGTATGGTACAACACGAACTAAATATCTAACAATTCTTCAAGTTTTAGAATGATTATTCGGTAGTTTTAAAATACTATGTAACATTGTTTGCGTAAAACTTACATTTAAGAAGCTGAGCTGCTCTTGGTAAATTTAGACTTTTCCTCAGATTGTGGGTTTGGGGTAGCACACAAAGGAATTAAAAAGAAGATATGGATTGTAGTGTTCTTGGCTGGGATTTGGTCTATCTGGCTTGCTAGGAATGAAATCATTTCCAGGGAGAAGCAACTGGGATGAGAGGAGATAACCAATTGATGTAATTAAGCTTACGTATGGCCTAAGTTTTTTTTAAAGGTTTTTTTGCTTAAAAGTTTTTTAAAAAGTTCATTTGTTTAATCTCAGTTAGTTTTTTTCACATCTTTTTATATTTATTTTTTTATAAAAAAAGTTAAAAAACTAAAAAATCTAAAAAAAAAACTAGTTCAAACACAAGTTAAGATTATATCAATAGCTACTTGGGTGAAGTTAAAGTGTGATATGATGGATTTCTCAGTGTATGATGTGCTATATGTTAGAAATGAAGAAAATCAATCGGGAAAGACGAATCAATTCATCTAAAGCAGCTATAGAGAAATCGAGAGGTGCTTTTTTTTTTTTCATTTGAGTATTAGTGACAATAATTATTGTCACTAAGAATTTAGAATTTCTTTATGACTATTTGTTGTCGTTAAAAGTTATATTTTTAAATCTTCAAATACCACTTTTAGGGACAGCTAGTCTCTATAGTGATGACATTTAAGCACATTTAGTTAAAAACTAAATTGTCACAAAAGTAATAATTTAATTAATGACATCGTTATTTTTGTCACTAATATTATATATTTTTGTGACAAAATAAATAAGTTGTCACTATATACTTTTAGTTACGGACTATTAATAAAAACTTTGTGATGATTAAATATTTAGTGACAAATATTAAATATTTTATGGCGATTAAAGCCATTTTAATATTTAGTGACAATTAATTAATGCAATTAGTGACAAATATTAAATATTGCATGATAATTTTTAATTATTACTAATTGCTAATTTTCTTATAGTACATATACACACAACTAATCACAAAAAAGCATTTCAACCCAACCACATTTATAAGTTAATATGCATATGGATGCTTAGATACATTTTATATAATATTTGTGATTAATTGTGTGTGTACAAAATATTGTCTCTTTGATAAACTATAAAAGGGAAGAGGGAACGTAGTTTAAGTCAGGTTTTTTATTTAAAGTTATTTGAAGTCAAATAAATAAAAAATTTGTTACAATAAATCGTAAGAATAATTTTAAACCAAAAGGTAATAAATAAAAAAACTTAGTTTAAAGTGACTTTAAACAATCAAAAGAGCTTTAATTCAGAAAAAGATTGTTATAATTTTTTAAAATTTGTTTTTACATAATTTTATATTTAATATAGATCTTATTTGATAGATTTTTGCCAAGTAAATTTTAAAAATATATTTTTTTATAAAAAAATAAAAACATATAATAAAAGTTATGATATTTGTAAGAAATAAATATGTATATAAAATTATTTAATGTAAAAAAACAAAAAAGTTTAAAGGCTAAAAGCCTTTAACTTCCCAAACAAGACTTTTGGACTTTTATTTAAGCCAAAAAGAAAATTTCGAGCTTTAAACCGTTTCTAAACAAGACCTATGTAAGATTAGTAAATATATAGATATTGAACTCAAGTTTGTGTCAGAATACAATTTTTTATGGAGAAGGTGGGAACTCACCATGGAGGCTAGGCTTACACCATTTAGTGCCTTTAAAACGTGAGAGATCCTCCTCAGTGTGTGCTCTGAGTGTCTCATGTTTATGTGTTTGCAGTTCACTTTGGGAAGCCAAGCCAAAGTTAAAACCAACTGCTTAACTTCTCTCCCTTCCCCCACACCAATTACAACCCATAAGTTAACCACCAAAAATACAGCTCAACTTGGACATGCCACTCCACTGGCCAGTGTCGAAGCCCGAAAATAGCAGCAGTGTCGCCATGGCTGGTCTCTCGAATGTGTTGGGAACAACCTTTCATACACCTGCCCTTGCTTCCCCTGTGCCGGCCAATTCACAATCCCTTCTTCAAACTGCAGCCTTATACCCCATAACTTTGAAGGTTTCGTTCTCAATCTCTCAACCAGGCTTCTAAATTTCGGTCCCGATATTAGTATTAGTGTCGGTGATACGATCATGTATCGATTAATACTAGACAGTATCAACTGATATAATGATAAATATTAGTATTTAAGATTTAAAATTTCGATATTTATTAACTGATATGTGCAATTATTTACGTAATGGTCCATAGTTCAAACTTTGCTCTCAACAATCAAAAATGAAAATATTTTTCTTGTGTCACTTATAATTATACGCTATACAAGCGTATCAGGATAGGTAATACAACTATATATCAAACCATATCAAATAAATATCAGTTTCAGAGTTTTAAAACCTCCATAAGTATACATATACAACCTTGAGCATAAGTAAAACTTATACCAACATTTATTTATTTCTTTCTTTTGAATCTTTCTAGTGTTACAAGTATGCTTGTGTTGATTTCCTGATTTTATTTGCAGTTTGAAGAGGTGGTTTACAAAGTTAGACTAGAGCAGAAAGGAAAAGGCTTCTGCTGTAGTGGTGCACCACCAAACCCCGCCGAGAAAACTATCCTAAACGGGCTGAGCGGAATGGTGTGTCCAGGAGAGATCCTAGCGATGCTCGGCCCGTCCGGCAGCGGAAAAACCACCCTCCTCACAGCCCTCGGCGGCCGTCTTCCTGGCAAACTATCCGGCAAGATAACCTACAACGGCCACCCTTTCTCCGGCACCGTCAAACGGAAAACCGGCTTCGTCGCTCAATACGACGTCCTCTACCCTCACCTCACCGTGACCGAAACCCTTCTCTTCACGGCACTTCTAAGGCTCCCCAACAGCTTAACCAGGGAGGACAAAACTCGGCAAGTAGACCGAGTTATTGCCGAATTGGGGCTGACTCGGTGCAAAAACAGCATGATAGGGGGTCCGCTGTTTCGAGGAATTTCAGGTGGGGAGAAGAAGAGGGTGAGCATAGGGCAAGAAATGCTGGTCGAGCCAAGCTTGCTGTTGCTGGACGAACCCACGTCGGGGTTGGACTCGACGACGGCGCAGAGGATCATGAACACCATCAAACGGGTGGCGAGTGGGGGTAGAACTGTAATTACGACGATTCACCAACCTTCGAGCCGGGTTTACCACATGTTTGATAAGGTTATCTTGCTGTCGGAAGGCTGCCCGATTTACTACGGACCTGCATCGGCGGCTCTGGAGTACTTCTCCTCCTCCGTCGGATTTTCCACGCCCACCGTCACCGTCAATCCTGCTGATCTCTTGCTCGATCTTGCCAATGGTACTTTTTCAATTCTCATTTTAACACGAAAAATGTTACATGCAGATACGCATCCTCTTCGATAACTTCGTTTTAAGTTAATTTTTTATTTTAAATTATTTTAAATTAAAAAATTAAAAAAATTTATTTAATTAAAAAATAATAACTTTTAAACCATTTAAAAAGTCAAATAAATTAAATGTAAAATTTTATAATTGTCCTTCAATTTAAATGAGTTGGAGTTATGATTATTTAGTTAGAATTTAGCCTCTTTTGGATGAATTTTGCTTATTTACTTATTGACTTATTTTTTTATTAACAAATAAGTCAAATTTCATTTAAGCTAATTCGTTTGGGTGGCACCTGACTTATTTGCTTACTTGCTTATAAGCCAGCTACCCAAACGAACTTATTTACTTATTTATTTATAAGCTAGCTTATTTATTTATTTGGCTATCCAAATGAACTTATTTGCTTATTTCTTTATTTTGAGCTTATTTAGTTACCCAAACGACGTGACTTATTTTTTGGCTTATAAGCCAATAAGCAAATAAGCAAAATTACCCAAACG